>JARFIX010000022.1:3000000-3247611 GCA_036346125.1 Lycocerus yunnanus | reverse complement strand
CATCGAAAATTTTGAGAATTTTCAAAAAATCAAAGGTTAACCCTTTGAAATTTTCGTGCTTTTTGTAGTCGAAAAAAGGTTGAAATAAACTCGCTTTCTCGATTGCTGCTAATCTATTTCGATGTTATAAGTGCATTCGCATAGAAAGAATTCGCGGAAAAAAGCTATTTCGATTATTAGGAGCATTTAAAGTGAAAACATTCGCTTTCACCACCTAAACACTTTGAAGGAACTTTTGAGCTACTTCCTGACGTTTGCCCCACCTCAGGGAGGTTTTTCTGAACTCTCCACGTTCCCTCGCGTCGATTTTACTAATAAAACGGCCATCGAAAATTTTGAGAATTTTCAAAAAAAATCAAAGGTTAACCCCTTTGAAATTTTCGTGCTTTTTTGTAGTCGAAAAAAAAAGGTTGAAATAAACTCGCTTTCTCGATTGCTGCTAATCTATTTCGATGTTATAAGTGCATTCGCATAGAAAGAATTCGCGGAAAAAAGCTATTTCGATTATTAGGAGCATTTAAAGTGAAAACATTCGCTTTCACCACCTAAACACTTTGAAGGAACTTTTGAGCTACTTCCTGACGTTTGCCCCACCTCAGGGAGGTTTTTCTGAACTCTCCACGTTCCCTCGCGTCGATTTTACTAATAAAACGGCCATCGAAAATTTTGAGAATTTTCAAAAAAAATCAAAGGTTAACCCCTTTGAAATTTTCGTGCTTTTTTGTAGTCGAAAAAAAAAGGTTGAAATAAACTCGCTTTCTCGATTGCTGCTAATCTATTTCGATGTTATAAGTGCATTCGCATAGAAAGAATTCGCGGAAAAAAGCTATTTCGATTATTAGGAGCATTTAAAGTGAAAACATTCGCTTTCACCACCTAAACACTTTGAAGGAACTTTTGAGCTACTTCCTGACGTTTGCCCCACCTCAGGGAGGTTTTTCTGAACTCTCCACGTTCCCTCGCGTCGATTTTACTAATAAAACGGCCATCGAAAATTTTGAGAATTTTCAAAAAAAATCAAAGGTTAACCCCTTTGAAATTTTCGTGCTTTTGTAGTCGAAAAAAAGGTTGAAATAAACTCGCTTTCTCGATTGCTGCTAATCTATTTCGATGTTATAAGTGCATTCGCATAGAAAGAATTCGCGGAAAAAGCTATTTCGATTATTAGAGCATTTAAAGTGAAAACATTCGCTTTCACCACCTAAACACTTTGAAGGAACTTTTGAGCTACTTCCTGACGTTTGCCCCACCTCAGGGAGGTTTTTCTGAACTCTCCACGTTCCCTCGCGTCGATTTTACTAATAAAACGGCCATCGAAAATTTTGAGAATTTTCAAAAAAAATCAAAGGTTAACCCCTTTGAAATTTTCGTGCTTTTTTGTAGTCGAAAAAAAAAGGTTGAAATAAACTCGCTTTCTCGATTGCTGCTAATCTATTTCGATGTTATAAGTGCATTCGCATAGAAAGAATTCGCGGAAAAAAGCTATTTCGATTATTAGGAGCATTTAAAGTGAAAACATTCGCTTTCACCACCTAAACACTTTGAAGGAACTTTTGAGCTACTTCCTGACGTTTGCCCCACCTCAGGGAGGTTTTTCTGAACTCTCCACGTTCCCTCGCGTCGATTTTACTAATAAAACGGCCATCGAAAATTTTGAGAATTTTCAAAAAAAATCAAAGGTTAACCCCTTTGAAATTTTCGTGCTTTTTGTAGTCGAAAAAAGGTTGAAATAAACTCGCTTTCTCGATTGCTGCTAATCTATTTCGATGTTATAAGTGCATTCGCATAGAAAGAATTCGCGGAAAAAGCTATTTCGATTATTAGAGCATTTAAAGTGAAAACATTCGCTTTCACCACCTAAACACTTTGAAGGAACTTTTGAGCTACTTCCTGACGTTTGCCCCACCTCAGGGAGGTTTTTCTGAACTCTCCACGTTCCCTCGCGTCGATTTTACTAATAAAACGGCCATCGAAAATTTTGAGATTTTCAAAAAAAATCAAAGGTTAACCCCTTTGAAATTTTCGTGCTTTTTTGTAGTCGAAAAAAAAAGGTTGAAATAAACTCGCTTTCTCGATTGCTGCTAATCTATTTCGATGTTATAAGTGCATTCGCATAGAAAGAATTCGCGGAAAAAAGCTATTTCGATTATTAGGAGCATTTAAAGTGAAAACATTCGCTTTCACCACCTAAACACTTTGAAGGAACTTTTGAGCTACTTCCTGACGTTTGCCCCACCTCAGGGAGGTTTTTCTGAACTCTCCACGTTCCCTCGCGTCGATTTTACTAATAAAACGGCCATCGAAAATTTTGAGAATTTTCAAAAAAAATCAAAGGTTAACCCCTTTGAAATTTTCGTGCTTTTTTGTAGTCGAAAAAAAAAGGTTGAAATAAACTCGCTTTCTCGATTGCTGCTAATCTATTTCGATGTTATAAGTGCATTCGCATAGAAAGAATTCGCGGAAAAAAGCTATTTCGATTATTAGGAGCATTTAAAGTGAAAACATTCGATTTCACCACCTAAACACTTTGAAGGAACTTTTGAGCTACTTCCTGACGTTTGCCCCACCTCAGGAGGTTTTCTGAACTCTCCACGTTCCCCGCGTCGATTTTACTAATAAAACGGCCATCGAAAATTTTGAGATTTTGAAAAAAATCAAAGGTTAACCCTTTGAAATTTTCGTGCTTTTTTGTAGTCGAAAAAAAGTTGAAATAAATCCGCTTTCTCGATTGCTGCTAATCTATTTCGATGTTATAAGTGCATTCGCATAAAAAGAATTCACGGTAAAAAGCTATTTTGATTATTAGAGCATTTAAAGTGAAAGCATTCGATTTCACCCCCTAAACACTTTGAAGGAACTTTTGAGCTACTTCCTGACGTTTGCCCCACCTCAGGAGGTTTTCTGAACTCTCCACGTTCCCCTGCGTCGATTTTACTAATAAAACGGCCATCGAAAATTTTGAGAATTTTCAAAAAAATCAAAGGTTAACCCCTTTGAAATTTTCGTGCTTTTTTGTAGTCGAAAAAAAGTTGAAATAAACTCGCTTTCTCGATTGCTGCTAATCTATTTCGATGTTATAAGTGCATTCGCATAGAAAGAATTCACGGAAAAAGCTATTTCGATTATTAGGAGCATTTAAAGTGAAAACATTCGATTTCACCACCTAAACACTTTGAAGGAACTTTTGAGCTACTTCCTGACGTTTGCCCCACCTCAGGAGGTTTTCTGAACTCTCCACGTTCCCCTGCGTCGATTTTACTAATAAAACGGCCATCGAAAATTTTGACATTTTAAAAAAAATCAAAGGTTAACCCTTTGAAATTTTCGTGCTTTTTGTAGTCGAAAAAAAGTTGAAATAAACTCGCTTTCTCGATTGCTGCTAATCTATTTCGATGTTATAAGTGCATTCGCATAGAAAGAATTCACGGAAAAAGCTATTTCGATTATTAGGAGCATTTAAAGTGAAAACATTCGATTTCACCACCTAAACACTTTGAAGGAACTTTTGAGCTACTTCCTGACGTTTGCCCCACCTCAGGAGGTTTTCTGAACTCTCCACGTTCCCCGCGTCGATTTTACTAATAAAACGGCCATCGAAAATTTTGACATTTAAAAAAAAACCAAGGGTCCCCCCTTTGAACCTTTGAAATTTTCGTGCTTTTTGTAGTCGAAAAAAAGTTGAAATAAACTAGCTTTATCGATTGCTGCTAATCTATTTCGATGTTATAAGTGCATTCGCATAAAAAGAATTCACTGAAAAAGCTATTTTGATTATTAGAGCATTTAAAGTGAAAACATTCGCTTTCACCACCTAAACACTTTGAAGGAACTTTTGAGCTACTTCCTGACGTTTGCCCCACCTCAGGGAGGTTTTCTGAACTCTCCACGTTCCCCCGCGTCGATTTTACTAATAAAACGGCCATCGAAAATTTTGAGAATTTTCAAAAAAAATCAAAGGTTAACCCTTTGAAATTTTCGTGCTTTTTTGTAGTCGAAAAAAAAAGGTTGAAATAAACTCGCTTTCTCGATTGCTGCTAATCTATTTCGATGTTATAAGTGCATTCGCATAGAAAGAATTCGCGGAAAAAAGCTATTTCGATTATTAGGAGCATTTAAAGTGAAAACATTCGCTTTCACCACCTAAACACTTTGAAGGAACTTTTGAGCTACTTCCTGACGTTTGCCCCACCTCAGGGAGGTTTTCTGAACTCTCCACGTTCCCCCGCGTCGAT
This sequence comes from Lycocerus yunnanus, assembly GCA_036346125.1. Classification (NCBI taxonomy): domain Eukaryota; kingdom Metazoa; phylum Arthropoda; class Insecta; order Coleoptera; family Cantharidae; genus Lycocerus; species Lycocerus yunnanus. The sequence continues at coordinate 3,243,379 of JARFIX010000022.1, read as the reverse complement.
TTTACTAATAAAACGGCCATCGAAAATTTTGAGAATTTTCAAAAAAAATCAAAGGTTAACCCCTTTGAAATTTTCGTGCTTTTTTGTAGTCGAAAAAAAAAGGTTGAAATAAACTCGCTTTCTCGATTGCTGCTAATCTATTTCGATGTTATAAGTGCATTCGCATAGAAAGAATTCGCGGAAAAAAGCTATTTCGATTATTAGGAGCATTTAAAGTGAAAACATTCGCTTTCACCACCTAAACACTTTGAAGGAACTTTTGAGCTACTTCCTGACGTTTGCCCCACCTCAGGGAGGTTTTTCTGAACTCTCCACGTTCCCTCGCGTCGATTTTACTAATAAAACGGCCATCGAAAATTTTGAGAATTTTCAAAAAAAATCAAAGGTTAACCCCTTTGAAATTTTCGTGCTTTTTGTAGTCGAAAAAAAGTTGAAATAAACTCGCTTTCTCGATTGCTGCTAATCTATTTCGATGTTATAAGTGCATTCGCATAGAAAGAATTCGCGGAAAAAAGCTATTTCGATTATTAGGAGCATTTAAAGTGAAAACATTCGCTTTCACCACCTAAACACTTTGAAGGAACTTTTGAGCTACTTCCTGACGTTTGCCCCACCTCAGGGAGGTTTTTCTGAACTCTCCACGTTCCCTCGCGTCGATTTTACTAATAAAACGGCCATCGAAAATTTTGAGAATTTTCAAAAAAAATCAAAGGTTAACCCCTTTGAAATTTTCGTGCTTTTTTGTAGTCGAAAAAAAAAGGTTGAAATAAACTCGCTTTCTCGATTGCTGCTAATCTATTTCGATGTTATAAGTGCATTCGCATAGAAAGAATTCGCGGAAAAAAGCTATTTCGATTATTAGGAGCATTTAAAGTGAAAACATTCGCTTTCACCACCTAAACACTTTGAAGGAACTTTTGAGCTACTTCCTGACGTTTGCCCCACCTCAGGGAGGTTTTTCTGAACTCTCCACGTTCCCTCGCGTCGATTTTACTAATAAAACGGCCATCGAAAATTTTGAGAATTTTCAAAAAAAATCAAAGGTTAACCCCTTTGAAATTTTCGTGCTTTTTTGTAGTCGAAAAAAAAAGGTTGAAATAAACTCGCTTTCTCGATTGCTGCTAATCTATTTCGATGTTATAAGTGCATTCGCATAGAAAGAATTCGCGGAAAAAAGCTATTTCGATTATTAGGAGCATTTAAAGTGAAAACATTCGCTTTCACCACCTAAACACTTTGAAGGAACTTTTGAGCTACTTCCTGACGTTTGCCCCACCTCAGGGAGGTTTTTCTGAACTCTCCACGTTCCCTCGCGTCGATTTTACTAATAAAACGGCCATCGAAAATTTTGAGAATTTTCAAAAAAAATCAAAGGTTAACCCCTTTGAAATTTTCGTGCTTTTTTGTAGTCGAAAAAAAAAGGTTGAAATAAACTCGCTTTCTCGATTGCTGCTAATCTATTTCGATGTTATAAGTGCATTCGCATAGAAAGAATTCGCGGAAAAAAGCTATTTCGATTATTAGGAGCATTTAAAGTGAAAACATTCGCTTTCACCACCTAAACACTTTGAAGGAACTTTTGAGCTACTTCCTGACGTTTGCCCCACCTCAGGGAGGTTTTTCTGAACTCTCCACGTTCCCTCGCGTCGATTTTACTAATAAAACGGCCATCGAAAATTTTGAGTTTCAAAAAAAATCAAAGGTTAACCCCTTTGAAATTTTCGTGCTTTTTGTAGTCGAAAAAAAAAAGTTGAAATAAACTCGCTTTCTCGATTGCTGCTAATCTATTTCGATGTTATAAGTGCATTCGCATAGAAAGAATTCGCGGAAAAAAGCTATTTCGATTATTAGGAGCATTTAAAGTGAAAACATTCGCTTTCACCACCTAAACACTTTGAAGGAACTTTTGAGCTACTTCCTGACGTTTGCCCCACCTCAGGGAGGTTTTTCTGAACTCTCCACGTTCCCTCGCGTCGATTTTACTAATAAAACGGCCATCGAAAATTTTGAGAATTTTGAAAAAATCAAAGGTTAACCCTTTGAAATTTTCGTGCTTTTTGTAGTCGAAAAAAAAAGTTGAAATAAACTCGCTTTCTCGATTGCTGCTAATCTATTTCGATGTTATAAGTGCATTCGCATAAAAAGAATTCACGGTAAAAAGCTATTTTGCTTATTAGGAGCATTTAAAGTGAAAGCATTCGATTTCACCCCCTAAACACTTTGAAGCAACTTTTGAGCTACTTCCTGACGTTTGCCCCACCTCAGGAGGTTTTCTGAACTCTCCACGTTCCCCGCGTCGATTTTACTAATAAAACGGCCATCGAAAATTTTGAGATTTTGAAAAAATCAAAGGTTAACCCTTTGAAATTTTCGTGCTTTTTGTAGTCGAAAAAAAGTTGAAATAAACTCGCTTTCTCGATTGCTGCTAATCTATTTCGATGTTATAAGTGCATTCGCATAGAAAGAATTCACGGAAAAAGCTTTTTTCGATTATTAGGAGCATTTAAAGTGAAAACATTCGATTTCACCACCTAAACACTTTGAAGGAACTTTTGAGCTACTTCCTGACGTTTGCCCCACCTCAGGAGGTTTTCTGAACTCTCCACGTTCCCCTGCGTCGATTTTACTAATAAAACGGCCATCGAAAATTTTGACATTTACAAAAAAATCAAAGGTTAACCCTTTGAAATTTTCGTGCTTTTTGTAGTCGAAAAAAAGTTGAAATAAACTCGCTTTCTCGATTGCTGCTAATCTATTTCGATGTTATAAGTGCATTCGCATAGAAAGAATTCACGGAAAAAGCTATTTCGATTATTAGGAGCATTTAAAGTGAAAACATTCGATTTCACCACCTAAACACTTTGAAGGAACTTTTGAGCTACTTCCTGACGTTTGCCCCACCTCAGGGAGGTTTTTCTGAACTCTCCACGTTCCCTCGCGTCGATTTTACTAATAAAACGGCCATCGAAAATTTTGAGATTTTGAAAAAAATCAAAGGTTAACCCTTTGAAATTTTCGTGCTTTTTTGTAGTCGAAAAAAAAAGGTTGAAATAAACTCGCTTTCTCGATTGCTGCTAATCTATTTCGATGTTATAAGTGCATTCGCATAGAAAGAATTCGCGGAAAAAGCTATTTCGATTATTAGGAGCATTTAAAGTGAAAACATTCGCTTTCACCACCTAAACACTTTGAAGGAACTTTTGAGCTACTTCCTGACGTTTGCCCCACCTCAGGGAGGTTTTCTGAACTCTCCACGTTCCCCCGCGTCGATTTTACTAATAAAACGGCCATCGAAAATTTTGAGATTTTTAAAAAATCAAAGGTTAACCCTTTGAAATTTTCGTGCTTTTTGTAGTCGAAAAAAGTTGAAATAAACTCGCTTTCTCGATTGCTGCTAATCTATTTCGATGTTATAAGTGCATTCGCATAGAAAGAATTCACGGAAAAAGCTATTTCGATTATTAGAGCATTTAAAGTGAAAACATTCGATTTCACCACCTAAACACTTTGAAGGAACTTTTGAGCTACTTCCTGACGTTTGCCCCACCTCAGGGAGGTTTTCTGAACTCTCCACGTTCCCCCGCGTCGATTTTACTAATAAAACGGCCATCGAAAATTTTGAGAATTTTCAAAAAAAATCAAAGGTTAACCCCTTTGAAATTTTCGTGCTTTTTTGTAGTCGAAAAAAAAAGGTTGAAATAAACTCGCTTTCTCGATTGCTGCTAATCTATTTCGATGTTATAAGTGCATTCGCATAGAAAGAATTCGCGGAAAAAAGCTATTTCGATTATTAGGAGCATTTAAAGTGAAAACATTCGCTTTCACCACCTAAACACTTTGAAGGAACTTTTGAGCTACTTCCTGACGTTTGCCCCACCTCAGGGAGGTTTTTCTGAACTCTCCACGTTCCCCCGCGTCGATTTTACTAATAAAACGGCCATCGAAAATTTTGAGAATTTTCAAAAAAAATCAAAGGTTAACCCCTTTGAAATTTTCGTGCTTTTTTGTAGTCGAAAAAAAAAGGTTGAAATAAACTCGCTTTCTCGATTGCTGCTAATCTATTTCGATGTTATAAGTGCATTCGCATAGAAAGAATTCGCGGAAAAAAGCTATTTCGATTATTAGAGCATTTAAAGTGAAAACATTCGCTTTCACCACCTAAACACTTTGAAGGAACTTTTGAGCTACTTCCTGACGTTTGCCCCACCTCAGGGAGGTTTTTCTGAACTCTCCACGTTCCCTCGCGTCGATTTTACTAATAAAACGGCCATCGAAAATTTTAGAATTTAAAAAATTAAATTAACACCTTTGAAGGAAACTATTTAACCAAAATTTATGGTCATTTAGAACTCTGCTTTACTCAGATTGCTGAATTCCAGTTCGATTTATAATATACGCATCGAAATGAGATTCAAAAAAAGTTTTTGATTTTGAGCATTTCAGTCGAAAAAATTCGTTAATAAACCACTTTGAATTGCAACTTGAGATACTTCCTGACTTTGGTACAAGGAATATTTGATGTTTAGAGTCATTTTATAATAAAATTCATGACATCAAAATTTGAGACTTTTACAAAATAAATCAGTGTTAACCTCAATTTTCGTGCTTTTTGTGTCGAAAAATAAAATATTGTTCAATGAATAGCTCTTAATCGATTCGTAGTAATAGATAATGCTAGAAATTTCGTGAAACTATTTCTTTTAGGCATTAAAGTGAAACATTCGTTTCTACATGCAGCTATGCTATTCGATTTGTAAGCGCATCGAATATTCTGATATTCAGGACAAAATATTCGACATATCTATGGATCTATATGGATTACAAGTGACTATTTATCTAAACATATTTTATAAAAATATTTTATTACCAACATAAATCGGCCATTCTCGAAGAATAAGAATTTCGAATAAGCTCCAATTCAATTGTTTTTAATTAAATTTTTGACGCATTGGGGCATATCGATTTCAGAAAATTTTCCTGAGACTGGCAGAAACCTCAGAAAGTCACTTTAAAACTTTTCTTCTTCTTCAAACTTCCTGGATTAGGCTAAAGCCTGTTCTGGCGTCCATCTTTAAAAACTTTAAAGCCTTTCAGTAGTGGAATCCAATAGTTTCACTTTATTGGAATTTCAAAATCCTCAAAATTTGCTGCTCGTTTTATTATTTAAATCAACGCATTCGGTGGTATAAAGTTTAAAAAGTTTTCAGTAGTAAATCGAATAGTAGTAAAACCTCGAAGCCTGATAAAATGTAAAATAGTACAGTTCCGTGAATTTTTCTGCTTCATTGCACTTATGCCATCGAAGTATATTTAGAAGCACTAAAATAGTGGATATTTTTCAACTTTTAATTTTTGTTTGAAAGATAGCAAAGGTAGCCAAGTTTTTCTAGAAATCTTAAAATGTCGGTGTTTTCTGAGGGTCTTCAAGTATTACGTAAGCAAACTTTCAATGATTTTAGACCCCCTGTATAAGCAAAATAAGAAAATTGTTAGCTTTCTTCTCCCCAAAATAAGATGTAATAATTTTTTAAAACTTTTATTAAATATTAAAATTTTATATTATTTTCTAATTTTTTATCTTACGTAAACCCTCCAGTCCTTTACCAGCAAAAGTAAAAGATTGAACCCCTACCCTAAGCGTGCTTACATAATACTTGAATGCCCCTCTAACAATAAGTATTAATTTTTGTTGTCAAACACCAAAACAGTTTTTGTTTTCTTTCACAGAAAAAAGTAAAATTTCAAAAATTTACATGCACACATAGTATATGTATACATTTTTTTGTATTCCGGGTGGCCGACCGTGCATCCAAGCATAGAGAATTAACCTAGGAAATTGCATTTTTTAAATTTCTGCTTCCATAACCGATTTTAATGTAAAAAAAAACAATCTTAAGATATTTTCTTTCCACATCTAAAGATATGCAATTGTTGTGCAAATAGTAATTGTCACCGAAAATTTAATTTTTAGCAATAATTAAAAAAGAAAATATTAAACGTTGCACATCGTTAGCCTCGGAAAAAACACATCTTTTGATTGATATTTGTTTTGTTAAAATCCGTTATAATGGGAAGCAACAATTTAAAGAAACAATTTCCTATGTTTGGGTGTAGGCCACCCGGTATATAATTACAATAATAATTATTAATTCATGATATAAAAAATGCATCTGCATTATTTGTGTACGATCTCCATTTTTAAAATAATCACAGATAGCAGTGTTTTTTTATTAATTTTATGCAGAAAATGCAAAAAAGCCTGCTTCTGTAAATTTATAATGTAAAAAAAGATTTTGTTGAGTGGTAATTCATGGAGTTGCTGTGATATTCTTTAATTTCTTGTGAAAATAACGGCCTGCTTTTACCATATCTAACTAGGAAATGAAAAAAGATTTAGGAGCTATACATTTATTAATTGCAATAGTAAATAAAGTACATTATAAATGCAACATTGGCAAATAAATAACAATAATACAGATAATAAATAAATTTTTATTGAGACTGATCCATGAAGTAATTATTAGCATTAGGATATCGATTTGGTGTAAAGTCATTACTTCTCCTTAAGCGATCACGTAATACAGCACGAATATGTTCACGATATGCTGTCTGAAGACCACCATCACCACTTATCGATTGAACTACATTTTCTACTACAGAAGAATTAGATATTTCTGCAGCATGTCCAGTTACGGCACGACGAACGTTTTCTGTGGATAGGTACATAATAAAAATCAAAACACGCTATAAAAATCATTCTTACATACCAGAAATCATTTGCGGAAGACTGTTTCCTTGCAATGGTCTATTACTTTCAATTATTTTACGTCGTTTGGAGGGTAGAGTGTTTATATATGCATCACTAAATCTAGATGGAGAACTTTGTCTTCTTTGTCTGGTTGAATCTCTTTTCAATAACGGCACCCATTCCTGCAAAAATTTTAAATCTAGTTTATACTTTCTAAGTCGTTAGATAATACAACCCTTACAGTAGGGACGTGTTCCTCCCAAGATGATTGCATTGTGACATCATTATTTGATTGAGATGAAGATTGTGAAGAAGTCGAACCACTTGCTACAGCATTTACCACTGCTTCATCTACTTGCATCGGCTAAATATAATTATAATAATAATTAGTGTAATTTCCGAAGGATGAACCCAATTACAGAAAATATTATATCCAAAAAATATATTACATACGAGGCGGTTGAATTTTGGCCCTGCGGTCATGATGCCCAGTGCCAGGCACCATAACGCAGGACAGATTTCAACTTTTGGCCCGCGTAGTGTATACGATTTTTCTTCATAGCGGTCGAAAGTACGTTATTCACTGCGACAAAACTACATTGTAAGTACAAAGTAGTGACAGCGGTTAACGATTTGTTGTAGCAACAGAATAAATAGTCCCTAGTTACAGTATTAATACGCATGAGAAATTCTTTCCTCCCGGCGTTATAGAGGGCGCGTGTACTTCTCAAAGGGAGTAAATGTTCAACTTTCGTCCCTGTATTAGGGACGAAAGTACGTACTCGACCGAGGTATGAAGAAAATATATAAAATAAATATAAACTTACCCTGGGAGAAGGTGTAGCATTTGTTGTAACTATGTTTATAGGTTGTGAACTCGGAGCTGGGGCTGGCGGCGGAGGCGCAGGTTCTGTACGAGTGCCAGATTGATTCATACGTACTGATCCGATTATACTCTGAGCAATATTGAACAATAATTGACCAGGATCTAAATTAAGAGAATCATCAGTTCTAGATTCTTCAGTAGGAGCACTATCGGTGTCTGCACTAGCACGAGGTTGTGTGGTATTATTGGCTCCTGAATTATTTGTAGCATTGTGTCTCCGCCTTCCCACATGATGAGAATTACAAGGAAGGAATGGATCGAAAGCATGTAAGGCATGTTGGGATATCTGTACATGTGGACGAGCAGTCGAACGAGTGTACGTGGCAGTTGTCGGTTGAGTTTGCGTGTTACCCCTGGCTTGCGAATTCTGAACTGGATTTGTGTCAGAAGCAGTTGTAGCTGTTGATGTTTCCGAGGTAGAAGATGCTGCGGGAGCATTGTTTGGATTTCCACTACCAAGTGCCATTTGCACAATATTTTGAATAAAATCGGTGGGCGTATTTAATGATCCTTGAAGAACTAATTATTAAAAATTGAATTTAAGAATTATTTACATACATCTAAGACAAAATATTACCTGTAAGATTTTCTGGTGCAATTTCAAACAATAAATCAGGGTTATTGCCGTCTTCGTCGTTACCGGTAGAAGAAGCACTACGTCCTAAAGTTGTTAAATCTATCGGTTGAGTCAATATATTTCGTAAAGCTTCTTCTGTCCCACTACGAAGTACTTCACCACTTTGTTCGACAATTTCCATCATTCGACGTGCATGATCTGGACTTCCGCGTATAAAAGTTCTAGTCGATGTCGAAACTGCAGGGTACGGACTTAAGCCAGCAAGTGTGGCGTCTGCTTCTCCTATAGGATCCTATAAAAAAATTTAAACATTTCATAAAAAAAAATTTACCTGCATATTTGCAGAACAAAATTAAGTTGTTACTTACAATAAGTAATCTTTCAACACCACCACCGCCTGAAAAATTAATACGATTTTGCATTAACGGTATTTGATGTACGCGCACACTAGTTCCACCGGGAATTCCATAAATTGTGTGACTGGAAACACTTGGATTACCAGAAATATTGGATGCTCCAGCAGCACCAGACATAATATTAGACGTACTTATTATAGGTACATTAGTCATTGGATTTGATGTCGAATTAACAGTGGAAGTAGGACTAGTTGAAAGTACAGCACTCGGCGAACTTGTAGTATTAGATGTACTTGTAGCATTAGAAGTGGTTGTAGTTTGATTAGAAGTAGTTGCAATATTAATTTGAGCCTGGAAAACGAGAGAATAAAGTACATCTGTATTAAAGTTTCAATACCCATAATACCTCTACTTGAATAGGAATACCAGCTTGAAGAATTGCCGAGTGTTGTATATAAATTGGTCGGCACATTAAAAACCGTGGTGGTGGATTACGTACACGAATAATTATATCACTAAGTGCATGATAGGCATGTCCTAAATAATGTAAAGTTTCTGATATACGATTTATTCTAGTTTGTGTTGCCCTAGTTTCCTATAATAAATTATTGTTTTAAAAACTGTTTTAAAAAAACATAATATTTTTTAACCTCTAATGGAACGGCAGGATCATTATGCATAAATGTTGTATATTCTGCAAGAAAAGGTGCAAAACGAGCCTGAACACGATTCAAATTATCTAATAACGCAGCATAATCGGCAGTTCGAGTTGTATTTCTAAAAATAATTTGATGTTAGATCACAAAAAGTTAGAAAAATATTAAAATATAAAATCTGCTGTTCTTACTCAGTGCTTGCACTATTTGGTGGATTAGAATTATTTGTTGATCTCGGTTCATTTGTTGATTGTTCTGGTGTAGATGTACTGTCAGATGCAACCGATTCTGAAGAAGAAACTGTGTCTGTAATAATTTGTTCAGAAGTTACCAAAGGTGTTGTGCTTTCAGCTGCTGCCCTGTAAAATTTGTATTGTTATTATAGAAAAATTATTACATTTAACAATCAAATGTTATTTCTGGTATATTAGAGCCATAGAATTTTTTGATAGCGTTTAAAAAGTGGCTTTTCTCTTGGAATGCAATAGTACAAAATATAAGACAACTAATCTTTATCTACAAAATACTTAATAGCAATGAATGTGATACGAGACAAAATACCGCAAATATTTTTGTTTTTGCTGGTTGATTGTTTATTACACTGCCAGTTTAAATTTATATATTATGTAGTTGGTTTAAATTTTAAAACGTGAAATACAAAATTTTTGACTTAGTTGGCCTTATATTGCAAACAGAACAGTCTAAGGGTACATACGCACTATACGGCTGCCCGCAGTGTACGGTTGATTCTGCAGATTACCGCATGCGGCCAACCGTCTGGGTAACTGCAGTATACGGTTGAATCTGCAGAAAAAATAAAAATAATAAATTGCTTAAAAAATATTTTCCGTAACGAACTCCATTTGCATAATTTCTTCACATAGTAGTTAGTTACTATATACAATTGACAGACAAGTTACGATGACGGTTAGCCACAGCCTGACCGCATAGTGCGTATATTGACCGTGCAGCAACGGGGCCGCAACGCTCCAAACAACCGGAACGGTTTGCAAGCAACCACAACTTAATGTGTATACAAACTTTTATGTACACAGAATTTACAACAAGTTCATTGGTTGCAGTATTGGGGGCAACTGTATAGTGCGTATGTACCCTTAGTTGTAAACAGCAACAAATAATAGTTAATATATCTTTACCTATAGTTTCGTTACAATGTTAGAACCACATATATGTATTGTAAATACAAACTCTATTCTACTTGTAATAAAATTTAAAAAGAGTGTTAGATTGATTCTATTAAAATCAGAAGATAGGTGGGAAGAGAAAAACAATGCCACTACATAGTTAATTGAAAAACTATATGACTTATCAAAAAGAAATCATCTTCATCGGCTAAAAATAAATAAAAACGGAGTTAAATCTAACAGTAATGCCTGATTTCTTCACTCATTGTTACTTCAATTTAGCAAACTTCAGGTTAGATTGACAAAATAACCAATCAGATGATTGATTTATTTGTTTTGTTGTCGTCTGATTGGTTATTTCGTCAAATTAGCCTGAAGTTCGGTAACTTCAAGATGATTATGAGTGAAGAAATCGGGCGTAAGTGGCCCAAATATAAAAAAAATTATCTGCGCGCAGCCCAAAAAAAGCTACGTTCTCAACTCTCTTAGCATTGAATAATAACAATATTGAGTGCCTGCTTAATCTTTTGATCTCAACTCTAGTGAATTGACAAATTATACATAATTTAGGAATGATATTTGAAATGCATGGTTATGTACACCTGTTGAGCAATATAACTGGTTGGTAGGCTCTAAGCTGCAACATTGTGAGGTAGGAACAAAATACCACACAAATTAAAATGAGTTAGAATTAAAATTATTAGAGATTTTCTAAAATGTAACCACCATTGCTATTTTCATGTCGGCCACTACTGTATATCAAACAGTCATATTCAAATTTCAGGTACATTAAATATTTTTAAAATTTTCCAAGGTTTCTCGACTTCATACAGTTCAGATGTAACCGTGGACAGCTTCATAGTTATTTACAAAACACTATTTAAAATTTATGTGCCAACAAATGCTTTGTATGCATACTTTGATGATCTAACTCAAATGCAAGGTTAGATAAATTAAATCTGGAAGTTGTGTATTTCTTTGCCAAAAAAAAATATATATCTTTTTGGCAAGGAAAAGCAGATATATTAAATTGGCTATTGCAATTGTTTTCTCATGTATTATTTCATCCACTAAAATTTCAAAAATTTGGGTCATTAAGATCGGTGTATTCTTTAACTAAACCAGCAGTGTAGCGTAAAGCATACACCGACCGACTTTAAAGCGGTAGACCATGGTTCGATTCCTAGTCGAGTCGGTTACACTGCTGTGATCAAAGGTCCAATATCAATCTGTGGACCATGGGGAAGTCAACGGGAAACCACCCCATTAATTATATTCCCTAGTAATGTCAGCTTGGCTTCAGCTAAGTTGACTCCAACATCCGAATACGGATAGGCACCGAAAGAAGATTCTTTAACTTACTAATCTCTTATGAAAGGATACTTTCACCAAAAGAAAAGCTTGGTTTCCATGTAAAATTATGTTAAAAATGTGCCAAAATTTAGAACTAGGTCCTGTAATATCAAACAGTAACCTCGGGAAGTTCCAAAGCCACTGTAAATACTCAGAGTATATTATTTGTTTTACATCTGAAGGTCATAGGAAGACCACCGTCTTTAAGTGCCTTCCGAAGCATGGAGATGGCTATATAACGTGAGCTCTGCTTGGATTTGAATTGGGCGTCTTATGTTAGCAGTTGATCGTGCTAACAACCGTTCAAAGGTTATTTTCCTCAATTTTCAAAATTTCTCTACACCTATAAAAAGTTTTTTACCTAAATCCTAGGCAAGAAAACATGTTTCTAAAAAAAAAGCGGAATTTCGTCTTAATGACCTCATAATCAGAGACGGCTCGAAGATGACCATGGATGATAATTATTCAAATTTACTGTAAATAATTTTAAAATATTCAAAGCTACCATAGGAAATTTCTTAGATTTACACAAAAACAAAAGTTATTTTGACTGGTTACTTTCTAAATGAACATTCGGTACTCATATTATACATTCTCTTTAATTAACCAATGTGAACCCAAGTTTGTACTCTCTAGAACGGACCTTGCAGAATTATTTGCATCAAGAGGGTAATAAAGCACAAATTCGTGAGAAGAGAATGACCTCTAATGAATGAATTAATGAGATTCCCATTATCCGATGCATAAAAATTCGTAGAAAAAGATGACAGCAGTGAATAGTAATAGTGAGAGTAAGTTGGTTAGCATACAATAATTTTCAAACGAACTATTTTATCACAATACAGCAACTTTGTTTTAACCCTGGTCTAAAGGCAACGATAAATGTGTAACGATATCGTTGCACATCTCATAAATTAACACGCACACATTTCAGCACTGATTTTGATAGTCAGTTCTGTATACGATACATTAGTAAACGTATACGGTATGATCAGGAGTATATTAGCCTTATCCTTCTCGTGTGTGTTTCGAGTTGTCTGCTTCACTGTTAACAAGGAATCTGTACAAGCTTTGCATAGTTCTCAGATTTGCACAAATCTCCGAATCACATGTAACAACATATTTGATTTATGAGATGTGCAACAATATTGTTAGACCAGACTTTAGGCTGCGTGTACAGTGGATCCGTTTTCGGACAAATTGTTGCAAACAGAAAGTCTGATGGATACTCATAGATACGAGTGATTGGTAACCACCATTTTTCCATTCCTGTTGGAATATAACCACTTTCATTCTGAAAATCCTCACAATTCGTTTTAGGAGGTGGATTACTCCTCTGTTTTACTTTAGCCAATAGACGCATATGGAATTTGAACCTGCGACTACTTATTCATAGTCACATAAGTTTTCCAACACGCCACTCTGCTGGTTATAGTAATAGTAGTCGTTCGTCGGAATTCGTCATCAATTAACCCTAACCTAACCCTTAATTATCTTTATACAACTGGCTTTGAGTTGTTCTAACAAGCGCAACATCTGTAGTATATGGTGTCACTTTTAAAAGGTAAGTGCTGACTTACTACTAAGCAGTAGAAAAATAAAACTTATATAAAAGATCCCGAGTGATAACCGACTGTTTTTCGCTAGATTTACATTATTTTAATATCGTTCTTTTAATTTTACTATTTGACACTAGAAAAAATTCATAATGAGCCACTCAATGTTCTAGTATAATAGTAAAATGTATGAAATACTCACATGCTACTGGAAGAAACCTCAGAAACTGCTGCTGCAATATTAGGAACAACAATTTGGGCTTCAAATACAGGTGTAACTTCCTCTTGAGTTTCTTCTGATACCGGTTGTTCTGGCGGACGTTCAGTTGGAAATTCTAATGCTCTTAATATATGTTCAGCACGTAAAAGCATTCTAAAAAGGCAAAATTGTTTTATAATAATAAGACATAAAACTGACAGAATTCCCAAATATAAATAATATGCAATTGCTATAAGCTCGGTAAAATAAGGTTGGCCCTTCATAGATATTTCAATTTTTTTATTTACAAAAATTACAAGGTGTAGAAAAATACTGCTATCAAATTTTAAAATTGAATACAGTAACATGAATACTTTGAACAGGAATTTGGTAATTACAACCCTGGTCAAAGTATTCTAACGTTTTATTGCATCAGAAGGAAATTATGATATTATGTACAATAACAATGAATATGTTACATATTTATTTTATTCCAGAAAAGTTTTTGTAATTCCTAAATATTTTTTTAAACCTTTGATTATCTAGACTTGATTTGTTCTAACGAGGTGTATGTACTTTTAAAATTTGGCGCCGACTATTCTTAACACTTTGTATAGATCTACAACAAAGCTACGATTTATATAGTTAAAATGTGTTATCAAGTTGTAAATAAGCATCACAAATTTATGACTAAACTTTGTTTATGTTACAAAACTTATCATTAAATGACTAATAAACAAAAAATGTGATTATACAAAAGAATTTTGCAATCCTACTTTATGTGAATAGCCTCAAAGCAACTTCTAAAACCAGGATTTTATATGTTTACCTTTTAGCAACATTTATACGACTGGCAGCAAGACTTTGTGAGTGAGCTTGTGGCATGAAAGCATTTTCAAAATTTCCAGGAAATCTCATCGCTGCACCCACAAATTCCATCCCTCGACGTGTGGTATGCTGATGTGGTGGTGAGGGTGCCCGTTGGTTAGGCTCATTAATCGGAGGGGGAGGTCTGGAAACCAAGTGTACAACTTTTCCGTGCACGCCTACAATTCAAATTAGGAATAACATAATATTCACTATACCACGTTACAAGTTATTTACCATGATCACTTAGTTTGCTCGAGTCTTCTAATACACGTCCTGAAAATATTATACGTTGTCGATCTGATGCTATATCTACACTGTCCGCAATTTTTTCTTTAAATTGAGTTACTGTCATCTAAAACAAACAATTTAGCTTTAATTTTACACGTTGTGATGATCCCTCAGAAGGAATATAGCATCTTTTATAATCCGTTCTGATTGCAGTATCGTGGCCCATAGAATTTTCTTCGATAGAGGGATAAAGGGCAATTTTTAGTATAGTAAAATAAGAAGTACTTACGTCATCGTCAACAGAAAACGAATAACTAGTCGAATCCAATTTTCTAACGGTTATATCAATCATTTTTCTGAAATATAAGGTTGAAAGTGTTGAATCAATCAGTCAAAACTGTACCAAACTACGCAAAAAAAAATTTGGAAATTAAAATCCAATGACATGTTCGTAAAAGAATCTATGTAACGATGAATTTATTATTGCGAAAATTTACAATTTGCTATGATACGCGTAATAACAAAATGGTGCAAAATGACATATCAGTTAAAACTCTCTTCGTAAAAAAACAATTTCGGTGCAAATGAGCGGGTGGACGAGTATTTACCAAAATTAAATAAATATTATACGTACAATTCACGTTTAACTTCTAAAAATATAAACCTGGATTAGAAAAAGGAATTATAACACAAACTAAGCACGTACGCTTATAAAACAATTGATCAAACGGAAGACCATTCCGTAGTGGTCGAATTGACAGACGGATTTGCCAACAATGAAAACTTAACTTCCCAGAAAGTGAAATATTTCAAATTCGATCATGTCTGATATGAAAAGACCAAAGTTAATAGTTTTCGATCTTGGTGTGTATTTTCATATCGTAATTAGTTTATTAATTTATCAAATTCGTTTTGAATTTTAGATTACACGTTGTGGCCCTTTTGGGTCGACACGCATGTGACATTTCCGTGTAGAAAAACGTACATAAAAATAACCCCAAAATATTTTCAAGTTATTACATTTTGTTGATTTTAGTTCATCGAATAAAATTGTCGATTCTGGCGGTTCTCATGTTAAATGTTACAAGGAAGTTCCTGCAGTTCTTAAAAAACTGCATGAAGATGGTTACAAATTAGCAGTGGCGTCGCGAACTAGTGAGCTAAAGGGAGCAGAGGACCTCATCGAATTATTTGGCTGGAACGGTTTCTTTTCATATAAGGAAATCTATCCTGGGTCTAAAATCACTCATTTTAAAAAGTATTTTAGCGGTTTTATTTAAAACGTTTGTTCTAAAAGATTTTTGTAGTTTTAAAAAGCAGTCCCAACTAGATTTTTCTAGTATGTTGTTCTTTGACGATGAATTGAGGAATATTACCGATTTAAGAACAATCAATGTAACTTCAATTTTAGTAAAAGATGGAGTAACTAATGAGGTGGTAGAGCAGGGTTTAAAAGAATTTGCCCAACAACAATCTTTAACCCAACGTCCATCATTTAAATAGGTTTGATAAGAATTTAAGATATTGTGTAATTATGGTACAATGAAATGTTTAAATATATTTTTAAATGTTTTTTTAATATTACGGACACTTGAAAATGCAGACAAGTGACTTTTTAGTTTGGATATATGATAAGTCTCAGATGAAAGAATATCGGCGAGAGACGATTAACCCGAATTACAATTTTCTTAAGCAATTATGAAAGATAATAATTTAAATTTGCGGTTGGTCCACAAATTTTGGAAGAAAATGGCTTTAAAAAATTAATTTGGAATTCGATTTTCTTATTGGCTCTAGACAAACCGTAAACCCTGCACATCAACAATTAAATTTTAGAGTTTATATTTATAATACAATTGCGAAGGATAACGAAGCCTTCGGCAACCATTAAAAAGACATCTCTAAGTGCTGCAGTATTCTAAATTATTAATGTTTAAACCGATGGATGCGTCGTTGAGCTTTGTGTGTTTAACACTCGAGCTGGATGCACTGACGGTCATCAAAATGAATTTAATTATTACATAATTAAATGTAATAAATAAATAAAACATTGTTGTAGCGGCAAACCAGCTACGACAACCCTTAATTTATAGATGTAATTTCAGTTCTTTAAGTTGGTAACCATAAACAGTTGGTAATCAAATATTGGACTGAAACACTATATATATAGACATTGTTTTATAAATAAAGGCAGTTACATTTTACTACCATAGCAAGTATTAAAGTGTACTCAAACTACAGGTTATCGTTTATCTAATACGTCCAGTAGCGGGACGTAACAGTGGCGACGAGGATCATTTCGAACAACACGTGGTGATTGTTAAATACATTCAATCGATTCAATTCAAAATTAATAATAATGGATGAACGATATTTGCAATTATTTCAACAACAGAGTCAAATGATCAATACACTCCAAGAAAGTCTCGAGGAAATCAGAAATCAAGTATTACAACAGAATACTAAACAAATCTGTAATGATAATACTGAAATAATTATGAATTCTCTGGCAAACAACATAACTGAATTCATATACGATCCTGAAAATGGTCTTACTTTTGACGTTTGGTACAAAAGATATGACGATTTATTTCTACTTGATGGTGAAAAGTTAACCGATGCTGCAAGGGTTCGGTTATTGGTACGGAAACTAAGCACAAATTGCCATGAGAAGTACGTAAATTATATACTACCTAAACATCCTCGAGATTACAATTTCCAAACAACCATCGACACTTTAAAAACTTTATTTGGTCGCACGATATCACTTTTCCACAGCAGATTCAAGTGCTTACAATTAGCAAAGGAGTCACATCAAGATATCGTTACATATGCAGGTGTCGTAAATAAATACTGTGAAGATTTCAAATTGAAAGAATTAACGATTGATCATTTCAAATGCTTGGTTTTCATTGGCGGGTTGCATTCATCCCAAGATACAGAATTAAGAACTCGATTATTGATACAATTCGATAATGATAGAACAAATGGTGGAATGACATTGAACTCGCTTATAAAAGAAAGTCAAACAATACAGAGTGTAAAACAAGACACCGCTCTAATTATTAAGAATGAACCACAAACAAGCGAATACGTAAATTTGATTGAAACTGACTCTAACATAGCAGTCGCAGCAGTCCAATCCACACCCGAAAACCTTGCTGGCAGTGCGGGCAAATGCATTTTCAAAAGATTGCTCGTACAAACATCACAAGTGTAAGGACTGCAATAGGATTGGCCACAAAGAAGGGTATTGCATCTGTACTCAAAAGAATAATCCAAATAGACAGGTTGCGAAACTAAACTTCAAGAAACAAGGAACTAACGATCATTTCCGTTCAAATAACGTCCATGTTAATTGTGTCAGCGTTGAACAAAAACGAAGATATATAACAATAGGCGTAAACAACACGCAAATCGTCTTTCAAATTGATACAGGTTCTGATTTAACGATTGTGTCAGAAGAAACATGGAAGAAATTAGGGGAACCTCAAGGACACTTACCTACAATAGCACCTAAATCCGCTTCAGGAGACAAATTAAAATTTACCACCGAAATAGAATGTCAATTTTCATTTCGAGATCAAATCGTATCCGGGAAATGTTTCGTGTCCTCAACAACAACAAATTTACTAGGAACAGATTTAATCGATGAATTTAATTTATGGAATGTACCACTAAATACGGTATGCAATCAAATTGTTACAGAAGTTCCAAGTTCGATCAAAGACGTAATAACAAAATTCCCTAAATTATTCCAAGACAAACTGGGTTTATGTACAAAAGTTCAGGTTCGACTTCATTTACGCCCCAACATACAACCTATATTCCGTCCAAAACGACCAGTCCCATTCGCAGTTATGGCAACAATCGAGCAGGAGCTAAAGAGATTAGAAAATGAAGGCGCTATCACGCCTGTTCAATATTCCGATTGGGCTGCTCCAATAGTAGTAGTAAAGAAAGCAAACGGGAAAATACGAATTTGTGCGGATTATTCAACAGGTTTGAACGCAGCACTCGAACCTCATTGTTATCCAATTCCATTACCGCAAGAAATTTTTTCAAAAGTGTCACCAGGAACAATTTTCAGTCACATAGACTTATCAGACGCGTTTTTACAAGTCGAAGTAGATTCAGAATCAAGAAATCTTCTTACAATCAACACCCACTTGGGGTTATTTGTAGTAAATAGACTCTCTCAAGGCGTCAAACCTGCCCCAAATGCTTTCCAACAAATTATGGACAACATGCTTTCAGATATTAAAGGAGCAGCGGCTTACATTGACGATATTATCGTTTCAGGCAAGACACTAGAGGAACACAATGAAAATCTTTACCGCGTTTTAGATAAAATACAACAATACGGATTTCACTTAAAACTGGCCAAGTGTAAGTTTTTTACCAAGGAAATAACGTATTTGGGGTATATAATTAGCGGAAAGGAATTCAACCAGATCCACAAAGACTGATAGCAATTCGTGAAATGCCAGAACCGACCGACAAAACAACCTTGAGATCGTTTCTTGGCGCAATAAACTATTATGGGAAATTTGTCGATAATATGAGAAGACTTCGCGGACCCCTAGATGAACTGCTAAAGAAGGATGTGAATTGGAAATGGTCAGATCAATGTCAAAAATCCTTTATAGGCTTAAAAGAAGTTCTAACATCAAATTTACTTCTCACCCATTACAACCCAGAGTTAGAAATAGTTGTGGCAGCTGATGCGTCTAACTACGGTTTAGGAGCATGCATTATGCACTCATACCCAGATGGTTCGCGGAAAACTGTATGTCACGCTTCACGTTCGTTGACTCCAGCAGAAAAGGGTTACAGCCAAATTGAGAAAGAGGCGCTAGCATTAGTGTTTGCTGTAACAAAGTTTCACAGGATGATTTTTGGAAGAAAATTTCTACTGGAAACAGATCACAAACCACTACTGGCCATATTTGGATCGAAAACCGGAATACCAATTTATACTGCAAATCGTATCCAGAGATGGGCTTTAGTGTTACTAACATACGACTTCACTATAAAATATGTCTCTACTAGTGATTTTGGTCATGCGGATGTATTGTCGAGACTTATAAATTCTCATTCACGTTCAAAAGATGAGTATGTTATCGCGGCAGTACAAAAATTCGAAAATGATGTTCGACAAGTAGCTTTAGATTCATTACAAGGTTTACCAATCACATTTAAAATGATAAATAACGAATCAAAGAAGGATACATTGTTGCAGTCTGTAGTAAAGTTAATCAATTCAAACTGGTCTCAAATTTACAAAATACAAGATGTAGCAATAAAACAATTTTATTTGCGTAAAGATTCGTTATCCGTTATAGATGACAGCATTTTGTATGGCAGCAGAGTTGTGATTCCTTCGCTTTCAGAAAAAATCTAAATCAAATACATAAAGGACATCCAGGCATGGAACGTATGAAATCAATCATTAGGAATTACGTTTATTGGCCAAGCATAGATAAAGACGTCGAAAATTTTGTTAGAGAATGCTCTAGATGTTCATCAGTAGCGAAAATCCAATTAAGCATACTCTAAGCCCATGGCCAACGACAAAAGAACCTTGGGAAAGACTACACGTCGATTTTGCGGGACCCTTTGAAGGATTTTACTTTTTCGTTATAATTGACTCACATTCAAAATGGCCTGAAATATTCAAAATGTCTCAAATCACAACCACAGCCACGATATTAAAATTAGAAGAAACCTTCTCAAGATTTGGAATACCAAGGACACTAGTATCTGACAATGGCACTCAATTTACAAGTCACCAATTTCAACAATTTTGTAAAAAAAATGGAATCGAACACATTACTAGCGCCCCATTTCATCCACAATCAAATGGGCAAGCTGAAAGATTTGTCGACACCCTAAAAAGATCTCTAAAAAAATTAAAAGGGGAAGGAAATATTGCAGAAATACTTCAAACATTCTTGCTCGTGTACCGCACTACTCCAAACAAAAATACGCCAAATGGGAAATCACCATCAGAATCACTGATTGGAAGAAAAATTCGTACATCATTGGATTTAATTTTACCAAAACCAAAGAGGGAGGACACACAAAAGAATATTGAAATGGCAAATCAATTCAATTGCAAACATGGTGCAATACCAAGATCTTTACAGCAAAAGATCTTGTATATGTAAAAAGGTATAAGGCAAATACCTCACATTGGGATAAAGGCACAGTCATTGAAAAAGTAGGAAAAGTGATGTACAATATATTACTGGAAGATGGCCTCATACGATCACACATTAACCAACTCCGACCACGCTTTGGAAGTGATGAAACCAAAGCACCTTCACCACTGCACATAATTTTGGACGGGTTTGAAATTCCAAATCCACGTGCTTCTGAAATAGAGACACATACACCAATCCAAGATGAATCCATGATGATCAAAGAGGAAGTTCGAAACCACCATAAATCAGTGACACATTCAAACGAGAGAAATCCCCGACAAATAGCTGAAAAAGTTGAAGTAAACAATGACCCACAACAAATCACAACTACTCGATCAGAAGCAAGGCATTGCAGACCCTTAAGAATTTCAAGACCACCAAAAAGGTACAAGGATTTCATCACCACTTAAAAGGGGAGATGTTGTAGCGGCAAACCAGCTGCGACAACCCTTAATTTATAAATGTAATTTCAGTTCTTTAGTTGGTAACCATAAACAGTTGGTAATCAATTATTGGACTGAAACACTATATATATAGACATTGTTTTATAAATAAAGGCAGTTACATTTTACTACCATAGCAAGTATTAAAGTGTACTCAAACTACAGGTTATCGTTTATCTAATACGTCCAGTAGCGGGACGTAACAAACATATACTTCCCTATGCTTCTTATGGCAATTTCGTGTACTTCAAAATTGGATTGTGACCTTAATATAGGACCTTTAAATTTTACCTCACCTTAAAAGTCTTATTTTAATGTCCTCTTTTGTTTGATGAAGGTATTTCTATAGGAAAAAGTGTATTTTCGAACCCGGGTTCATCGACTCTTGACAGAATATCTACTATTATATTCTCTTTTCTTCATCATCAATAAAACTTGGCTGTCATTTAATCGACAAATTTGCATGATTTTTATGAAAGCAAAATTGTTTTAATTTAGCGTCGGCGATAGGTCACAGTATTCCTCAGCTGATAATTCTATTTTTCAGAAGGTACTAAGATTTACCGCCATTCATAGATGTCTATAAGTTTATTGAGGACTATAAGTTTGCAAATTTTTGTCTTATAATTTTAGTATAATTTGGGGGCCCCAACGCCGACCTATAAAACTAGTTTTTCAAACTGAATTTTAAGCATGCAGCGTAAGAACTTGTACAAGCTGGGGAGGGGATCTGGATTTTGAAGAAAAGAGGTAAGTGCCCCCTTTGTTTACAGGGCAGGTTAAAAATCAATGCTATTTTACTCAAGAATTCTTGGTGGTTTTCCATACTGAAAAGCAAACATTGAAGCAGCCGATAAATCAACCATGGGACAAATTAAAGTTAAACACAACATAATTTTTATCATTTAGTTAATTCAACTTGAGTCTATTACCGCGGATACATGTGGTCGTTAGTTCGAACTAAGTCAGCTCGACCTGGCTGGTCCTTACATGTGTACACTTAGATAAAGCGACCTAATCCGCTGGATCAACCTTAGTTAGATCGAGCTATATCATTGCTTTCAGTTTGAACTAAAAAAAAACATGTATACACCTGTGCAATAAAATTAAAGCAACTAGCTTAGATCGAACTAAGGTTAGTTCGAACTAACGACCGCATGTATCCATGGTATATAAAACAAATGCGTTCTAAGGCCATATCGTAAGAAATATTATAATTGAGACTTCAAGTCCCAATAGACTATTCATACCAACAGTCAAAATTGCGAAATCATCACCTAACCAACAGTGTCCACTTCCACGGCTTCTTTTAATGTGGCCATATTATTCTCATGCACTAGGGGTGCTTCAGGGAGTACCCTATCAAGCACCTTTTTCGTCCGTTTTCCATCCTGAGTGCTTGTCGTGTTCCGTTCAATTCTATTTGCAAACATTTATGCAACAAAATTTCTAGCCGATCGGTAAATTACTTTAAAAAATAAAATAGCTTGAATGGCGCAAAAATATAGAAATATACCTAAAAAACGAAAATATACACAAGCAAGTTATTTCTACACCAACAATGAAATAAAATAATATACATAGATTTTTTTTAAATAAATAAAAATAATTAAACAAACAAACACTTTTTTTGTACCTATTACAGATCACTCGATAAAGTTGTATGCGAAGTATTATATTATGTGGCCTTCACAACCACAATTTTATTTATAGCAGCCCTCGGGACACTCGAAGTTGGACAGCTCTGGTCTAAGATATGACGATCATGAATATTTCGAATTTATAATTCTCATCAGATAGATCCGAGCTGTAAATTGAATTTTGAAATTGGTTATAGCTAATGGGGAATCTTGGGATGTCATTTTTTTTCAGATTTTTGTTCTTATAATCATCATTAATTATCAATTGTTTTTATTTTTCAAGATTATAATAAGTTGAAAATTTTGGTTACAAACCAGCTGCGACATAGTCAACTCTACAGTTCTGAAAATTTTTCTTGCCATTTTCTATAGGTAGCTTTCTACACATCAAAATTTTAAAGCAGAAGCTTTCATAATTCTGAAATTCACTGATTTTGAATTTGAGTATCGTAATCTACATACCAATGTTCTTCAAAATTTTTTCCTATTAAAATTTAATTCATTAATCGCAATAATTTCCTCCAATATCCCTTTGGTTTTGCTTTCGACATGCATAAACATTTTTTCTATGGTTACTAGCACCAATGCAATATTATCTACGTTCTGTTAATTCCCATAGTCTGTTATTAAAATAAAACCCAGTATAGAAATGTAGAAAAGCATTTTTATTTAGTTCACACACAAAGACAACACTTAAATAATTGCATTCGTAAAATAAATGTTTCTGTACATTAATTACAATTCCTTATTCAAAATACAATTCATCGATCACAAATATATTAGGTATTATAATGCTAAATATGTGATGTTGTAAAATAGATAAAAGTTATCAATCACTATTAAGACTAGCATTGCAAAAAATTAAATTAATAATTAAATATTATTATCATGTATAATAATTATGTGTAACAAGTGCATTAAATTAAGTAAAAATCGGTATTAAAAATCATAAAATTAAATATGGAATTTTTGTACAAGATTAAAATTTTTTTAATAATTTACCATAATAAAATCAGTCCTATCTACTATGTCAATTTTATTCAATAAATTAAACAAAACGACATAACTTATTAACACATTGCATAATTAAAATTTGTATTCCTATTTATATCACTGCCATAAAACATGAACCTACCTCAAAAGTAAATAACTTACTTGGAAAATTAATATAAAATAAGGTGATTAAAAAGGTTTGAACTTTTTCTCCTGCTCACTTATTGGAACTTTTTTTGAATTGGAGTTAACCTTAGACCTTTTGCAAGCATTTGTTCTTCAAAATCACGATCTTCTTCAGAATATCTAAAAAATTAAAACATGTTTTGGTTTATAAATTTTATAAACAAATCCAAAGATCCCATACAAGTCAAACAAAAAATAACCTTTATGGTCAAACTGGCTGAAAATGTCATAACATTATTCCCTTATTTTATAGTTCAAGTGTTTCTGGTCAAAAGTTTATTTCATGGATTAAGTTTACAATAATCAACTTATGGAAACCAAAGACGGATTCATGGGGAAATAGAGAAAGAGGCTCCAAACTCCCTCAAGAAAGAGAACTTTAACCTTTCCCTACCCTAAGATTTAGACAAAAATGTTTTATATTGGTCATTGGGATTCTTACACCAAAAACTTTGAAGCTCTAAACAGAAAAAACTGTACATACTATCAAATATAACATTTTTGACCAATAGATCATTTTTTGTACGTATTGTGTGGGATCCTTTGCTAATAAAAACTAAAATTGACTATGAGAAAATTTCTTTTCGCGAAGATACAGTTAATTAGTAAATTGTGCAAGCATCAAACACCAACTTGAATCTCCATGCTAGTTTAGTTTTAGTCATTTTTAAAATGCAAATAGTTTTAATCGATTTCTTTACAAAAATGTACAACACCTAACAAAAAAAATTAATTAAATTAGTTATAATGATCAATGCTGCACCTGATACGATCCTGTTCTAAAACTGTGATGAGAGAATCTCTTTTGGCTACAATATCCATCATTTCACTAATAATATTACTTTCTACTTTAACGTCTGTTTTGGTTTTATGACCATCTGAAACAAATATACAAATTAGTTTACTTAAAACAAATTAAAAAACATCAACTCACCATTATCTAATCGTTCACGCAATTGTTGTTGCAATCGTGCATGCCTATCTTCTAATTCAAGCTCATCGGCTCGGACAGTTAATTCTTTTTCATAGCGTCTTAATTCGGTAAGTTCCCGCATTAGATCAAACCATTGTTTAAGTAAATCGCACTCTTCCTTACTAGTTTGTGCATCACTGATTTCTCCACGAAGCGCCTTTTCAACTACCACACCCTGTTGTTCTAATTCTCTCGTTTTTACTTCAGTTTCTTCAAGTTTTCTTTGTATTTCTTGCGCCATGCGATGTCTAAAGATAGTTAGTGAAAAGTGTTAGTTACATTGTGTTATTTATTTGAAAATTAGAGCTGTTTGGTTGAGTAAAAAGCACAGTCAAATAATCCTATGGGAGAATGCAAAAATCTTACCGTTTGAGTTGTGCTTGTCGTGAGCCTCTTCTCGAACCCTTACCAGAACGACGATGTACATCAGATTTATTTAATGTATCACAAGAGCTACGCTCTTGACGTTTCCAGTCATTTTCTCCATCGGTACTGTCATCTGTTAAAAATCGTTCAAAGTTAAGAATATTAGTGGTTTGAAATGGTGAAAGTTTACCATTAAAATGAGCGAGACCGGAGCCCGTATAATTTAAGGGTAACGGTGGAATTGGTGGAGGTGATGCATTTTCAACTTGTCGATATTGAGTGCTAATCCTCGACATACTATTAGTTCTTGTTATTTCCTCTTTTGCTTTATCCTAAATAAAGAAAAACAAAGTAATTTTTTGGAATCAACTTTTAATTTGAAATAAATCAATGCATTTTAATAAAATGAATAAGACAAAACTATTTCTGCAGCAATAAATTATTGTTATACTTTTATGAAGTTAAATCAGTTTTATCATCCAATTTTTAAATGTGTTGCATAAGAATAACCATTGCTTTTTGTATATTTATGAATTTTTTTCTTTTTATTGTATGTAGCTGATTATAAAAGAAACTAAATTTTAATTAGTTTTAAATAATATGTAAAATATACAAGCAAAAACAATTTTGCCATATTGATCGCTTAACTAAAGTCGTAACCTCTCTACTATGTTTGTGATATGCATTTCAAGTATTTTCATATACAGCCCATAGCAAAATTATCAGGTACCTTTGTATTTTCTAAATATGATGCAACAGAATTACCCTAAGCTTTTTGCTTTAGTATGATCACTATCTTCACATATAATTTTTACAGAGGAAGTACACGGCATAATAAATAACAACTTGAAACTTTTGGATTTATATTTCAAATTTCAAAATAAACCACAGGGTAGATCTCAACCCATTGAGCATCTGTGGCTGTTGCAAAGAAAAATATATGTACATACGAGAAGATATTACCTACTCTATGTACAAAATTAGTGCGTAATTTACATAAACAGATAGCAAAAGTGATTAATTAAGGTAGGCTCCCCATATTTCTTTAAAATTTATATTATATCTAGAAATATAACAAACAAGTTTTTAAAAATAGCAAATGCTTTTCTAAAGAACTTCAAAAATTCAGTCATATCTTAAAGGGTTTCTTAAATGACCACGAAAAATAAAAATAATGGATGTCTTTATTTTTTGTAGTCATTTAAGAAAACCCTTAATATCACTATGAAATTTAGGGGTAATATCTTTGAAGTTATTTAGAAAAGCACCTACTATTTTTCAAAGGTTTTTTTTTAATTTTTAGGTATATTAATTTTAAATAAAGATGGAGGGAGGGGGTATGGAGGCTGTAGGGTGCCTAATAATTTTGTCCATGGTTGTACATACGGAATAGCATAGGTTCCGAATTATGGAAAGCACAATCCATTTCATTTCGAAGGAGGTTCTTAATAAATTTTTTATTTTGCCTGGGTTCACACTAGGTACAGCATTTGAAGTCAACATACTTAACTGTTAAGATATTACCATCTCTTAATAAATGAATAACATTTGAGAATTTCAATTAGAATATAAAGTTTATGATTTAGTAAATAATAAGGTAAGCGAAAAAAACAATGAAAAAAGACAGAATACTTGAGCGAATCTTTTAAACCTTTACACTGCAATATATAATTTATGTATGTATGCAAACCGAATGAAGCTTGAATCACCCTGTATAATTTATTAACATTTGGATGAAAACTTTAATTTTGTATTTTGCTTACATGTAACTTTCTTATTTGAGATTTTACTACAATATTTAAAAAAACCTTTTTGATGCAACTTATTTTCCATCTTTGCAGATTAAAATTTGATTTAATATAATTATTATTATAATTTCAAATCCATGCCACTCAAAAACAAACATCAAATTATAAAAGAATGGCTTTCTTGAAAGGTTTATATGATTACTGCAGGTATATTTTTTTTATAAAACCAAAATCAAAACAAATTATTCTACAATTGAAAGCCACACAAACAAATCATGCCCATGTTAGTTGTACAAGGAAAACACAAGTCACAAATACGCTAATTACGATTTACAAAATCATGCAAAATGGTAGGTAAAACAACACAACACTAATAAAAAAAATTAATATTCTTACGGCATTATTTCCACTGAGATTACTCATGGACTGAAAAAATATATAAAGCGGTGATTAATCTCGATTTCTAACTTTTTGTTCTATAACAGCTGCACTTTTTGTACAAAGTGATTAAGAATAAATTATACAATAATATGTACCTTTGACTTTGCTTTAGGCGAAATTCGTGACAGAAATCCCTTCGATGCTAAACCACCAGAAAGTTTGACATTTTCTCTCTTTTTACCAAATAAATCTGAAATGAACTTGGATATACTTTTCCGCCTTTCGATTCCACCTTTCTTTGTTTTCGTATCTGGTGAGCCATAATTGTCGGTTAATAAATTTGGATCGGATTTACAAAATTGAAGTTTAGATTTTGTTTCTTCTTTGGAATGAAGCGAATCATCGGCAACGGTTAGAGCATTTGGTAGTTCAGACACGGACTTAGTTCTAATGGGATAAAGTTCTTTAGAATCCAAATTAATAGAGTTACTCGTTTTAGAATGAAGAACATTTTCGCCACTTTTTGATCGTTGGAAGGAATTATTTCGTTTCTTTTTTAAAGTATCATTGGAATAAAGTAAAGAATTTCGTTTATCTGTATTAATTACCAATGATTCTATACTATCTTGTATGTGCACATCTACGTGATCATTTTCTTTACCTCTTCGGTTAATTTTTTCACGCAGTTTTTTCAACTTCTCTTCTGGACTCAGACCAAGATCCTCGTTTGATTTTAAACGTACTCGAGCTCTGGCATCTTGCTTTAGTTTCTCAGTTGACTTTTGTATATCGAAATTTTTGTGTCTGGGTGGCGCAGTTGGGGTTTTAAATTCGTCAAGTAATGCTTGCTGAATGTCAGGTAAACTCGAAGCTTCCGAATTGGTCTTGAGCATATCCGAACATAAACTTCTATTATTGGTTGATTTAACTTGAAAAGAAGAATGAACACTCAGTTGCTTTGCAAACGATTTTGGATGTTGCTTAATCGATGATACATGACTTGAATAAATATCTTTATTATTGCCGTTATCAAATCGGTTTTCATTATTTTTATTTAACTCGGTAATATTTAAGATTTGTTTTTGCTCTATGCTTTTTAAAGGTGCGATAATGTCTGGCGAAGAATAGACTGAAGAAGGTGTAGAATACATTGACATTCGATTATTGTCGTTTTCGTTATTTAAAATTACTGTCGTTATATCTGTTGTGGCAGACTTTTTCAAATCAAAAGATCGATTAGGACTGAAAGAATTACGATTGCGTTTTTTACGTTCTAAAGATCTATTTTGTGCTTTCATTTTATTCATCACCATTTCTTGTACCAACCTCTGATTTTCATCTCTTACTTTTTGTACTTGTTCTATTGAATATATAATTTTAGGTGTCACAAGTAAAACATCATCAAGGGATTCTTTATTGTTAGGTGAATTTGGTCCCTCCTCTTGTATCAAGTCTGATTTTAAAGGAAAATCTACCTTCTCTTTCCTTTTTGACTTTCTTATATCGATGGAATCTTTGACATTACCAAATTCCACTTTTGATTGCAAGCGCTGACAATGTTCTTGATAGTCTTCATTAATTACATCTTTTTCTATAGCAGGTTTGCACTCTTCTTCAATTTTATCTGATATTTTTGTTTCATCAACCACCGATATTACATCACAACTATCTTTCTTTTCATTTTCGCCTGTTTCAATCAAATTTTTAACAGTGGAATCGCTAAAAGTATTTTCTTCGGTCGTAGTTCCAGTTTCTAATATTAACAAACTGTCTTCTTCATTATCACATGTAATTTGCTTCTCTTTCATTTTTTGTAAATCGTCCTTTTTCAAATCTATGACATGACTACCAAAGCTGTAGTCATCATTTCCGATAATACAATAACCGGTATTTTTATCACAACTGGACAAGTCATCAAAATCAATCCTTTTTCTAATTTCCGGATTGACCGTTTCAATAATTGCATTAATGCACGGATTCAAACTGTCTTCTATTATTTCATCCTCATTCTGAAACTCTACATATCCGTTATTTTTTAAATTTGCTTCCACCAACACCTTTTCATCGCTACTCGTTTCTTCTCCTGTATCCATAAACTCCAAACTGCTCAACAAGTTATTTAAATTTTCTGCAAGCGAGCCCTTTTGTTTCTCTTTGCCACAGACGTGTTTCACATCTTCAAATTCTTCCATCTTTGCTTTAGAAACACATTTGCTTATTGATTTTGGCATACTTTTAGGTTGCTTATTTTTGCGAGAACTGACTAAACGTGGATTAAGTTCATATTCCACATCTTCAAAATCGTCCGACACCATGCCGTCTCGCGCCCAATCGGATAATTCCGTTTCCGTTAAAGCTGCATTTGTGAGATCTAAGAATGAATCTTGATCGGACGGCGTACTGTGCCCACTCTCTATAAAATTTTGATCCTTATGGACGTAAATTTTTTGTAAGTCGGGCAAAAGCTTTGGTTGATTTAACACTTTTTTATCATTTACTATCGGTTTAAGAGAATCCTCTAATACGACAATTTCTTTTACAGTTTTTGAAGCCACAGGATTTAAACTATCTAGAGGAATATTATTATCCCAACTGTGTAACATATCTCCAGCATCGTTGTGTACTTGTACCTGTGGGATATTGTTGGATGAAATGTTCGATGCTAGTTGATGAATTTCACTGTGTTCTTCTGATTCCGTATCACTTGTTAGACTGTCACTCGAAATACCAGTATCTGAAAAAATAACTTTTTTATGAAAAGATATATTATTCCGTTAAAACGTAATAACGACAGTTTAAAATATGTTCTCTTTAAGAATTACTATAAATTTAATTAAAATTGTTATAAATTATAAACATTCCCAAATGAGGTAATAATTTCATGATTATTGTTGTTATAAACTTTTTCAATTTAATTTGATGATCTGTGAACTTCAAGAGCAGCTTTGTAATTTTAGAAAAGTATTTTGGATATCAAAAACTATTTTTTATGATTTACAAGTTTTATCTTTATGCCGTAATTTTTACATAACTTAACATTGCTTACCTTTATGTTTAGGTACTTGACTCCAATCAATAGTTGGTACAACTATTGGAATTTCTTCAACAGGACTGCGTGGACGGCCTTCCAATTCATGCTTAAAAGTGTCCCGATCTTCGGGCTGTGATGTAGGTTGTTCGGTACTTTCTTGAGTATTATTTTGGTTGGGCGATAAAGTTAGATCTACAATTGGGGCAACCTCCTTTTGCCTCACCGATTGAATATTTGGACTAATAGCGTCATGAGATTTGGAAGATTGATCTGAGAGAGCTAAGGATTGTGATACAACGGAGATAAAGGAGACTTATTGTAAGTCGATTGTGGGGTAGGAGTTATGTCGAGAGATGGTTTTAAAAGTTTTTGGCAGTCGGTGATGTTAGTGTGGAATGATTTAAATTTGGAATCTAAAGCAGAAACGCTTCCAGATTTTTGAATATTCCCTGCAATGCCAGTATCCCCTAACAAATACTTCTTTTTAAGTTCCAATGATACTTTAGTAGCAATACCACCAGTGCTTTGAGTGCGATTCAAAGCATAACCATCAGTTCTAGTGAGCAAAGAAATAGGTGCAGCTTTTGATAAAATTGGTGAAGGTACAAGAGGTGTGAATTCCAACTTAATACCCGAATTTCGTGATTTGCCATTGGTAGGTGTTTGTAAAATACCAGATTTCACCTGAACTCTTTTAGGCGGACCATAATTTCCTCGAGTTTTTGTTACATTATAATCGTTAAATGTAATCGATGGTATTTCTCTGGTTGGTGTAGGATCGTCTACTGCAAATTCTGAATCTGTTGAAATTTCTGTAGCCGAATTATGTTTGCTCGAAGACGAAGTGGTTTCATCTGATACAATCTGAAATATATAAAACTTAATTATTTAAACTGCAAGATTTTATCAAGTAAAAAATATTCATGCAATTTTAAACAAATTATTGGAATACTTTGACCATTGAAACAAATCAACGGATACCAATTAAGTTTTAAATTGTTAATAATTTTATTATTTGTGCATTTTCAAATACATTTTGAATGTTCTATTCAAAGCAAAAAGATTTTGAATATTTCGACAATAAATAGGTAATATAAAGCACACACAAACAAGTACGATAAATAAAACTTCTGTTTCGGTTAATACAATATAAATAAGTACATCGATGGATCTTGATGAAAGGTTATTTTCGTGAATATTATTTTATCGTTTTAAAAATAAGCGTAACTTTAAAAAAAACCACTACAATAAATGTTAGATTTATAGTTAAAATGGCACACAACTCTCATGTCAGCAATGGAATGTTAAACTGCATTAATATTTGCCATTAATTACATCAATAATCACATTTCATTCATATAGTTACCTTATTTTACCATTGCTAAAACATGGCTGTGGCCCAGGCGCTAAAATCATCTCACGTAACAATTTTAATAAATATTTCGATTAATTGGATATGACCCGAACGCAATTACTTAACTTTGTTTTAAAAAACATTAACTTTAAGCGATATAAAAATTTTAAAATGCAACAATCAATAAAATATTGAAAAATTTAACAAAGGTAATTTGAAAAAGCTTAATAGTCAAGGTACAAATACCAAGGTCAATAATTTAAAATACCTAATTGGAATTTTTAACAATTGCTTAATTTTTTAATATAAAAACCACACATGAAAAAAAGTTTCTTAAAACTTTACGTTTGGATTTTGTTTAATTTTTTATAAAAAGAGAAAAATAAGAAAATTCTTTGATTTGGTACCGAAGCCTTCAAGTAACACACAGCATAAAATGACTAGAAAATGTTAATAATGCTTTGGCTAGTTTTAGTATAAAAAAACATATAAAATTACAAATTTTTAACAAAGTAATTAATATAACAAATTTTATTGAATGGTGCATTCATTTTAATTTTTTGATCCCCTTCTGTCCTTTCCATCGGTAAATTTTAAATTATTTGTAGAAACCGAATTTCCATGCAAATTTGGAATTGTTAGCGAGTTATCATTGGTAACGTTCTGATCAGACAGGCTTCGATTTAGGACAGGTTTTCTAGCTTTGCCAACATGTAAGTGGTAACCCTTTCTTTTTTCACAGGTTCGGCGTTATTTTGTCTGACCATATCGCTGGTAGAAGGTGTTACATGCTTACGTCTTGGCATAGGTGAAACGCTGGTAGCTTTATTACGGATTGGCGCAGCAATTGGCAAATGACCTTGAATGTTTTCTTTATTTTGGTATTTATTGAGTGGACAAAAATCTAAAGATCTTTTTCTAGGTGGTACGGGTGGCGGGGTGCCTTCTTTACGCCTCCTCTCAGATGATTTACGCCGAATAGGTCGTTGTGGCTTCACGACAAAAAGAGTATCTTTGGGAAATGTTTTTAATTCTTCTTTTAAATTTATATTCCTTGCAGGTTCCTGTTCTTTAACTTTTTTACCATTATTTACTTGTATTTTCAATGCAGCTGAATCACAGACTTGTAATTCATTTTTAGAAAACAAATCATCGTTAGCCGGCGAGACTATTGAATTTAAATGAAGATCTGATATTTCCTCCATTAATTCTGATTCAACACTCTTATTATCTAACTCAATTGGAGATTCTATTAAAATATTATTTTCAGGTGTTTCGACAACTGATTTTGGTTCATTTTCATTTCCAATGCTCTTTATTTCGAGGGTTTTATTAATATTAGGAGATTCCATTAAGTTTTCGGTTAAGTTGGATTGATTCAAGTCTTTGTTTGAACTACCTGATGATAGGGAAGATTCACTTGATGGCATTTCATCGTTAAATAATTGAGCACTTTCATTTGATTGTAAATCATTGTTTACACTCTCAATATTTTCATTATTTCCACCAGGTGGATACTTTAATGTACTTGTGGTTTTTACTTCTGAATAATAATAATTAGGCAAATCTTCACCATTGTCTTCTACATCTTTATTTAGATCCCGATAATCGTTATTAAAATTAAGTTTTTCTAAGTCTTTGCTAGATGAACTAAACTTAAGTACTTCCTTGGAAGGCTTATATTCATTAAATGTAAAATTCCCCAGCGATTGCCGTTTGGTTAATTTTGGAATCACTTTCTTTGTATTATCATCGCTGCTGTTATCAGCATTATTTTCAAATTTCTGCAAAACTCTTTTGACGCTCACTTTACTAATGGCATCCAAATCAACAGAAGTTCTTGGTTTGTTATTAAAATTAGCTTCAGTTTGAGATTTCCCAATTTGTAATTGCTACTACTACAACTTGGTTCCTCATCGAAATCCAATTTCACTGCTTTTCCAGAAAAATGACGTTCGAAAAACGATAGACTCCTCTGCGGCAGTTTATTAACAACCGTTTCAATTTTTTCCGGCATCTTTAACACGTTTTCCAATTTTTTATATTTAGTATCGTCGTACTCTTCACGATCATTTGTTGTGTAATCTAAATCATCCATCCAATCTAAAAGATCAGTAATTTTCTCCTCAGTTTCATCTTCCACTATATTATTTTCGCTTTCTAAAGCTTTGAGCAAGTCTTCAATACTACTTGAATTGCCGTCATTGTCCTTATCGGAAGACGAGTCACTTTCCACGGGGCGTTTAAACTCGATAGGCTTCATCAGTTGTTCTTCATTTGCCAATAATGTCTCGATATAATCGTCTGCCTCATTCATGTCTCTTTCTTCTGGCTCGAAACTAAACGAAGTTCTTCTGTCCAAAACTTTGACTTCACTTTTGGCAATTTTATCCACCTTCACAGGTTGCACTTTTTCCGTTAGTGTCATCGATTTACGTAACACTGGTTTAGGCATTGGCTTCTTTTTAGACTCACCAAAATATTTTTTAGCGTCACTTATATTCGAGGTAACGGTCACCTTTGGCTTGCCAGGTTCGTGAGGTAAATTAATTTTACTTGGAGTTCGTTTAATTATTAGCAAAGGTTCAGGTTCCGAAAGCTTAAAATGAGGAACAAATTCTTGACCAAAACTTCCACGTTTTTCTTTCTGAGGTAAAACAAAATTTCGTTTAACTTTTTCACCAAGAACTAGCGATCCTGAAGTTGCACTTTTCGAAAGCGAGCCCGCACAAATTGGCTTACTAGAATTTCCGTTCTTTTGCAAATCGTTATTACGTTTTTGTTGAGGCAAACTTTTATCGATTTTAGGTTTAAATTGATTTAAATTGTCACACTGAGGAGAATTATTGCTATTCAACTCTTTCAATTGATCATCGATATCTTTACACAAACCGTTGATTATATTATCAAATTCGCCCGAATCGGCAGTATTATAATCTGCAGATGCAATTGACAAAGTACTACCGGATTTATCTAAACTGTTTGCACACAAATTTTGATTACATTCACCGTTATTACAATTTTTATTATCACTGGATATTTGATTTTTAGAAATGAGTATATCGGGTAGTTCTGATAAATTAGAACTCAATTCAACATTATCGAGAGTTGATAAATTAGAAGAAATTTTCACCTCTGTTTCAGAGCCCGTGTCTGTTTGTATAACAGGTGGCTCCACACGCACTTCTTGTTTTCTTAATTCTCGTGCACGAATTTCTTCTTCGTCTTCGGTTACCGGTCCATCCTCATCATCTAAAAAAATTAAAACAGTTTAATTACATCTTCGTTAAATTAGAAAAGCCTTACCCCCACTGCTATTTTCATAGTAACTTGAATGATCTGAACTGCTAGAATAATCATCAGATTCTGAATCATCATCTCTTGCACGTTGCTTCGAATATCTTTGCTTATATCGTTCCATCCATCTCAGTGTACCTTCTTTGGTGGGAGGTTCTTCTAAAGCTTCTTCGAAAGCGTCTTCGTTATCGGATTCTGTACCACTAATTAAAAAAAGAAAAATATATTGCAAAAAGTTCAGAAGAATTAAAGCATAAATTTGGTCAAAAGCCCTGGGGGAAGGGGCAATAAAGATAAAGAGAGAATATTTAATATTCTCTCCATACCCCAGTGTTATATTAGAAGTGATAAAGAAAAAGGGATGGCAGTTAATGTTCATTTTTACCTTAAACTAGTCGACTCATCTTCATCTTCACTAGAACAAATTTCACCAGTTGAAGCTCCAAAATTTCGGTCTGTCCATTCGTCTTCATCCATTTGGCTAAGAGATTCATCGTGATCAGATGAAATGTGTCCTGCAGATAAATTAGCAAACTCAATGCGCTCTGGTGTTTGCACTGAAAGAAAGAAATGTGAAGACAAATTTTGGGAAAATAAAGGTAATTTTACCTCTGTTAAGTAAATCAACGCCATCAAATCCTGTCAAAGGTACTATCTTTAGTTTCTCCAGTGGCTTTTCATTTTCCTTTAATTTTCCTAACAATTTTTTATCAGTCTTATTTTCAATTTCTCCCACCATACCAAAGTGCTGAGAGCAATAAAATTTATAACCATATAAACCTTCTCGATCAAACAAGTATGAACCGAGTCGTAAAACCACATGGCAATACTGACATCTGTAAAAAATTTAGATATTACAATAAAATAAAATATAAATTATAACCCTTACTTGAAACAACCACGATGGAAAAATCTTCCTTCCGCAGATAACCGCTCCATAAGATAAACGCGCTTCTGACAGAAATGACAATACTCAGAAACATTTGGTGTTGGAAGTATCACATTGGGTTTAGAAGTCTAAACAAAAATAATATTTTAAAAGTTCTCAGTTTTAAATGCACCCGACTTACAGTTTTCAGTACAGGTTTGATTTCAGGCTCAGCAGATTTTGGGACAAGCTTTTCTGTAATTGTTGCAACTTTATTTTGTCCTAAATCCCTTACCGAACCCTCCTTTAATTTTTGTTCCAAACGCTTAATGCCTTTATCTAATTCCGAATACTTTGCTGTAATAAAAACATATTTAGTTACAAATTAACTAAAAAATTCAAGTTTAATTACCTTCCACACTAGCTTGTCTATCCAACTTTTCTAATTTTGTTTGTCTAGCCAAAAATTGCTCTCTATTCCATTTGGGAACGCGTTCTTTTTCCTTATTAACAGATTTTCCTAATTTGTTTTCCAAAATCTTTTTTTCAATTTCTTTTATGTTCCAATCAGAAGTTTCAATTTTCCCATTGCTCTCATTAAGCCTTTAGGTTTCTTTTCGGCGGAAGGATACGGTTCGCGCCATTTGTCTTCCAAATCTTTAATTCTAGCAGCAAACTCTTCGTCAGCTCCTCCAGTACCAGTGACACCTCTTCCTTGATTTGGTAAACGATTTTCACGATCCTATAGAATTAAACGTGTATTTTATATCAAAGCTATAATCGACGAAAACGTACAAAAGAAAAATGAACACATAAAAACAACAATTTTAGTTAGTAGATTGTACAATAACAAAAAATTGTTATACTTTCCGTATTTAACAAAAAAACAACACCAAGTATTTTTAGTAAAACTCTCTAAACATGTGCAGTAGGTATTAGATTGGGATTGACAAAATTTCAAAAAGCCATCATGCAAAAACAAAACCACGAAACGCCTAAATCCTTACTGGAACATAAGTAAATTTCTTTTCCAAATTTTTTACTCTATCTTGAAATTGGGGAGCAGTTTGTCTGTACACAAAAAGTGAATAATCTTCAAAAGGACCAGACGAGTCTGATTTAGCGTTTGTTTGTAACATTTGCATACTTTTTATAAATTGATCAGTTTGTTTACGTCGTTGATCACGACGCTTATTTTGCCTGTCCGTACGGTTAGCAGCAATTTCTTCCAAACGCTTACGCCTTTCCTCCTTCAGTTTAAAAAATGTGTTACTTAAAATTTTTAATAAATCGAAATTCGTTAGTATGATTAATTTTAATATTCGTTTTAATGGAAAATGTATATGAAGGCATTTTTTTGATTAGAAAGAAAGCACCGAAGCCCAGTTACACAATCGTAGTTAAATCAAGTTCAAGAGGTAACTCACTGCTTTACTCGCGCTGAGGGTCAGTTGTGTAAAGCTCGAGTTGGAATTAACCCAAGGCACACCCAGAGTTAACTTCTCCAATTAGATGAAGAGTGAGTCAACTCTGGGTTTGGCCCTGATTGGATAAAACAGTGTGTTAACTATAGAATTTGGTTTAACTCACATAGAACAACTGGGCCTTAGTTATTGCTGTTATTTTGGAATTTTTTGTCAGTAATTATTTATTGTTACATAAACTAAATAAGAATTGGTCTACTTTGCAACTACTTTCTTGAATTAAATATATTTAATAATAAAAATAATAGGTACAAATTGTAATAAATAAATAAAATAAACTATAAAATAAATTCATCGGGATTAATCATCATATCAATTATAAGAAGAATAGAAGCAATTCCAACAGTTTTCAAAAAAGAACCAAATGTTATTTTAAATAATTTCTGAAAACAAATAATGGGATTAGGAAAGGAATTCTTACAATAATAAGTAGTGATTAAGGGTAAGGAAAAATTAATAATAAAAATTTGTAATTTGTTTTTGGTTTAGTATATTGTTAATATAAAATAAATAAATAAAATAAAATTGTTAGTTAAGTACATAATAGCAAAATATATAATTAGAAGTAATAATGCACAAATTTCAATACTACAATTAGGTACTAATTTACCATTCCCCCAAATAATCATAATCCAGTTAAACTACATCGAAAATGGGGAAATTTATAAAAATAATTTTAAAATTTATAAATTTGACTTACATACTCCTGGAGATATTAGAAAAAAATATTGAAAAGAAAGTTCCTCAAAACCAAAACCTATCGGAGGTAATTTCAGAACCCGCACTTTACAATTGTCTGGAAAATTGTATATCAAAACAAAGAAATGAAAGTTTTCATTGCATTACATAGAAAACTCTAAGGATAAAAAACAAGTTAGAAGTTCATTACGTTATAAGATCTTGCACAATCTACTGCGAGAAGTTACTCAAGTACAAAGCAAATAGTTAATTTTTAATTTATTACATAAAATGTCACTTTTCCATTTTATAATATCTATCTATCTAACTATCGGTCTTTTAAACGCTCTACAACGTCTTCCGATTCCTCTATTTTCAAGAGGGTCTGATCCCCCTGAAAAAGGATTTTGTAAGTCCACTGGACAGCTCAATTCATTAAACCGAATGTAAAGCTAACTAAATAAATAATAAATAAATAAGCATTTAATATCTCAAAGATGTTGCTAGCACCTTGTGAGAGGACCACCGACTTTGCATGCCTTCCGAAGCATGGAGACAAGTGAGCCTCTCCCTGAACTTGAACCGGGGCGCATCACGTTAGCAGTTAATCGAGCTAACAACCAGGCCAGTGACTGTCTACTTTTGATTTTCTTGAATAGATTGTTTATTAAATTTTAGTTTAACTAATATTAACTTTATAAATATATCACGTCGGTTTCTTGCTCGACAGACACAAAAATTTTTTTTATTTTTGCTCATAATATAGAACATCATATAGAAACCACAAAAATTAAATTTTTAAATAATTTAAATTGTAAAGACAGATGATTTCTGCTTCTGTTTTGCTTAATAATTCAAAAAATACTCCAGAAGTATGCTACAAAAATTTAAAAAAAATAAGTGTTAAATTAACACTGAAGGTTGTTGTCGATACTTTTCAAAATAAAAATAAATCTTTTAAGCTTATTTCGGTTATGTCTGGAGTTTTATTTTAGGTGGCCTAATCAAATCAGCATAAAAAATAATTGTTAAACTATAGGAGTGTGATTGTGCTGAATCACAACTAAAGACATAGTTGAATTAACTATAAATTGAATGAAAAAACACCCAAAACAAATACAGAAATAATCTCTCTACCGAATTATTTTGATTAAAATTATCTGCTACTCAAAAAATCTGAAAATTAGTTTGAGTTACTTTTTATATCACTTAAACGAAAACAAAAAAGCAAAGTCGGAGCCAAATTGATTTGATGTGAAATGGCCTATATTCAAATGAACTATGTGAAATTAAAATTAAATAAAAATGTTCTTCATATTTATCCCCCCACTCCGCTTTCATTAATTTGTAGAAAATTAAAAAGTACTACAGAATGCGCAGCGCCCACAAGTCGCATCTTTCTTATATTGACACCCAACGAAGAAGGACGTAACTTAAAAGTTACGTCCAATTTTAGTTATGAGCATATCTGTATCAGGAGAAAAAACAAATGGGTACAAATAGAAAAAATAAAGCTAACAACAATTTAAAAGATGCTCCCACCCATTTATAATATTTTTTTCCCGCTTAAAATAATATTTCTAGAATTTTTCAAACTTTCAAATCGCTCTCCTGAAAAATTGGTAAAAGTGAGTTACGTCCTTCTTCATTGGGGGGTGTCGATATATGTAGATAATCAAACTAACACCAACAGTTGGTTACATAGCTATGAAATCCAGTGCAAAAATTGAAAATTGAAATAAAATAAAAAACTACAAAAAGAAGAAACTAATAGCCATCAACCACATTTCATTAATAAATTTATCTTAATCTCCATCGAGTTGATAGCAAGTGCAAATCATTTGCATGAAATATAAAAAGTTTAAATTATCTCTGTTGAAATTTTGATTGATTGCAAACAAGTTTAATTGTCCTCGACAATTAACGCATCTTCTAGACCTCTTTTTAGGAATATTGATCGTTATATTATAATTTATTAAAATTCGAGACGATTCAATTTTTATTTCTAATATTTTAAGGAGTATAGTATGTTCCAACTTTCAAAAATATATGACTGGACAAAACACCAATATAATAAATAAAAATAAAAGGTAACAGAAAAATAATTAAATTAATAACAGTAAGTGCGTGTGTGTGCGTGTATTCTTGCTACATAAATACTATTTTTTGCAAATATCCAAATTTTTTAATCATTATTTAAATTTTTTTGAAAAGATCAAAATCAAGCCATATTCAAACTTCAATGATTATGCTTTAAAAATAAAAAAAAGCAAAAGTTTTATCAAAATATCGCCAATTAGATTTAAAAATATTTTCACATGAATTAGTTATAAAAATAAATTTAAATATTTACATAATATTGTGAATATAATTATAAAAATTGAAAATGTAAGATAAAAAAATGAAAAAAATATAAATTAATATGCAATAGGTATATTTACTTACCATGCCCGTTTCGTATTTTGATTTCCTCTTCTTATTTTTACGTTCAGAAGTTAAAGATTGATTAACAGAAGTAGACATGTTATCCGAGTGTCGCTTCGAGCGTAAGCTATTACTATTTCGGTTTATCACAGCACTAGTCGATTCATTGGAATACACTTTTATGGCCTTGATTTCCTTTTCTTGTACTACATGTTCTTTACTTTCGGATAAATCCTATAAAACATAAATAAAATACTTTTATTATAAAACACAATTTTATTTATAAATTTAGAAATACAATTGAAAAATATGGAAATTCGTTACTCAATACGGACAAAACAAAAAGTTACTGCTAACAGTAATATAATGCAAAAAGAAAATCAGCAATGGTAAGGATATAAGGTAAAGTAAAAGTGAAACAGTTAAAAGACGTACTGTTTCGTCATTTTCTCTTATGACAGAAAACCTTGAAATTTCTCCTGGATTTTCCAATTTTTTCATAGTACACTTTTGCGGATCATTTGAAGAATAACGTTCAACAAAGTCTGATGTTAACTTTTTTAGTAGAAACTTCAAGTTGTCCAGCGAATCATTGGCCTTCGCTAGGCCACAATCTAAATGTTTTTCATTGTTCGGTGTATTAGATATCACTACATCACCTACTGCTTTACTGTGACAGTTATGCAATAAAGCTTCTGTAACAGAAGTTATATCTGTCAGCCTATCTAACACATCTTCATCTATCTCTCTATTTCTTTTAAAATCACTTAAATTGATCCAATTCACAATCCTATCATACGTCAAGTCAGGTTCAACGCTTGCTGTTGTGTTGCTCATATTGGATAAGGACAAAAACTTAAATTTATTTACATCTAAAAGTTTTGAAACATTTTCATGACATTTTTCGTTTAGTTTTGTTTTAAGAAGTGTACATGCTGGATTTTCAAACACCTTGAAGTTATTTTTTATGTCCACTTGACACTTTTTTTGCCTTATTGGCTCGTCTATTACGATTGTGTTTGAGCAAGAGCAAAATCTTAACTCTCGTAGAGATACAGATTCAACGTCTTCTTCCATACATCTAACAATTATATGAGAAGGTCGATCATCGAAATACATGTCACACTGCTATTTGTCGTTTTGTCTACCATCAACTTTTTAAATTGAGAACTTTCTAGAAAATTCAAGCAGTTTTTCAAAAATTCATGTGATTTTATCTCTTGGAAGTTTTCATCAAAGTATTGTAACCTTAATTGGCTAGAGGAAAATTCTGATTTTTCATAATCGCTACTTCGTATAGATCTCTCAAAAATGTGATCACCTTTACTATAATTCAAAAAATTTACCCCATCGTTTCTGTTGTAATCAGACACAATTTTGTTATTGTCGTATTCTTCCAGACTTTTAATTGGCTTGAAATTTAAAACCAATTCTTCTGCATCTGTTCCATTACTATTTTCATCATCATTTTCTTTTTCTGGAGAAGCAATCATATCAGCGTCCTCTTTCAAGAAAATCACTTTATAAACTTCAAATTTGTTTTTGGAAGAAAATGATTTGAATTCAATCTTTGGTGGCATGCATAAGAAATTCGACATCTTTGATCGAGATCGTTTTGGTTTCGATATGAGACGTTTTTTTACTTTTGATTTCTGTTCCGTGGATGACGACGTCGTCTTAATTTTCACTAGATTAGATAAAATTTTAGATTTTGGCTGAAATTTTGTTTTCATTTTGTGATCTTTATTTTCGTTATTGGAAGAAGGAATCATTGTTTGAAAATTTTCAATAGGGGAAGGAGTTTTCGTCTTGGAAAGAATATTCTATGGCAGAAAATAAATAAATATGCAATTTTTTTCTAGAAGCAAATTAAAATATTAATTTGAATAGGCAATA
The DNA here is from genome assembly GCA_036346125.1 of Lycocerus yunnanus. Lineage (NCBI taxonomy): Eukaryota > Metazoa > Arthropoda > Insecta > Coleoptera > Cantharidae > Lycocerus > Lycocerus yunnanus. Next base: position 3,200,837 of record JARFIX010000022.1, on the reverse strand, counting down.
AAATACAAAAATCAAAGTTTAAAACAGCTGTGATTATATTGAAATTGATTATACAGATACAAATAAGAAAAACACAACATTAATTATCAAATTTGTAAGATATTATGTTGCTAAATTATTTTTTATTAAAAAGCTGTTGCAGATTTGTAAAATTTAAATTAAGAAAACTTGACTTCTTACAAAAATGTGCAAATCATTCAAGTTTTGAAACTCAATTAATTTCAAACTAAATTAAACTTGGACTAGAAAATAAAGATTAAATTGAAATATTATGCAAATAAAAATATAAAAGCAATGATAAACAGTACGCCGTGCCCTTTCACTCAAAACGGTGCAAAATTGTAAAAATCAAAAAAATTTGTAATGACAATTTTGTAGAAAATGCTACAAAAATTCTAATGCTGATTTTCAATAATTTAGACGCAGGGTAAGTTAACAGCGTGAATTCCTCATAATCCACGTGCCTTCCACAATTAAAAAAAAAATTTTAATTCGTAATGTTCGTTCGTAATGTAAAATTATTTTAACTTTCGTTTAGAAGCAGCACATTTTCGTATTGGTTTAAAACTTCGTATTTCTCATATTCTTCAGGATCGGAGTGGCTAATCGTTAGCCCCACTACTAATGAAATCGTGTTTGGCTCAAAATGCTCATTGATTTACTCCTATTTGTTCTATTTGACCAAGTGAAATTCGGGAAAAATAGAAAAAAATCAAAATTTATGAATGAAAATATTTTTGCCAAGAATTGAAATAAATTCGTAGAAGCTATATAAATTAGCCATAATTAATTTAGAACTTAGGTTGTTTGAGCTTTCATAACTTTGAATGGTGATTGGTCAAATTAGCGCAGTGGTAGACCGCAGTCGCCGGCGCCGTAAATTCTTAATGGAACACAACTTACAATTAGATATATGGATTACCAACCTAAGTAATAGTCAGTTAAGCATTTGTCAAAAACATAACCTATAATATTCGAAATTGATTTGACTTAAAATTTTAAAATGTCTTCGGAATTGTTAACGCAACAAAGAAACTTTAAAAGAAGTCCCTCTGTTGAAAAGTTCAGAAATTGTGTTCGCAAGGTAACTTTACGTAGTATAAGCTCCAAATAATTATTAAATAGTTTTTTTTAGCAATATAAACAAAAATTGAGTGAAGGGCGAAATAAAGAATTAAACAGACGAAGGGATTTATTCAATAGCACTTTGTCGTCTATTCACGAGTCACTGCCTCCAAATGAACAAATTCTTGTGGAGACGACATTTCTCAATACAGAAGAGATGCTTGCTTTGTTTGATGAAACAGAAAAGGAATTAAAATGTGAAAATTCGTTGTATGAAGCTCAACAGTATGATTTGTATAGAAGAAGAAACGAATTCAATTCTGGATAATTTATTAGATCATTGTAAAGTATGTGACAAACTTATTACAAATCACAGTGATCACAATGCTAATATAATTTGTATTGATTGTGTTAAGAATTATTTCGATACTGAAAAGTTATGATTTTTATGTAATGTAAAATAAAACAAAATTCTTCTAAAGGAAAGTTATGTTATACTAATAAAATGCCCATGTTCCACTATGGAATTCGATAATTAACTAATAATAAAAAACCAAACTATTCAAATAATAACCAAACATAATTTTTTTTTGTATAAAAGTTAAAAAAAATGCTTTTCATTTAGCGCAATGTTCACGAAATGAATATGCTTCCTGAATTCTATGTTTCTAGGTCCATGGGCTTAGACGGGATGTTGATAAGTCAGTCAGTCAATCAAAATATTGATATTTATAATACATAGAAGATAATGTATTAAGCCGTTGTAAACAAATAACTTTTCCAAAACTAAGACAAATGCCTATTCTTTCCCTCCTCCTCACTCGAAATTATTATTAATTTCTTTTTGTTTGTTATTAATATATCTTTTGCGGAAACTTAAAATGAACACCTGGTATGATAAAGAATGAAGCAGATTGATTCACTACTTAAAATTTCATAAGATGGTACCAAGTGTTCAATTTTATCACAGTAAAAATTTTATTTATTCAAAAAATTTAGATTATAGAACCATTTATTATTTCTATCTCCTTTCTTTTCAAATGTACACATTTTTTTCAAATTCTCTACGGTTTTTGCCATGCTCCGAGTAAAGTTTATAGCGTCACTTGCACGTTCAAATTTCATGTAACCGTTTTGTTACACTTTAAATTTTTACTTTTTATAGAATGGTCCAGGCACCAGCTTAACTAGGTCTGAAATTAGTTGGAAATTAAAGGCTAAAATATATCATTTTGATTTTGATTAGTGTATGTGCCATAGTAAATATTAGTGTAATACAGGTATATCCTTGCTAATTAAAAATAAATTCTTAGTGTCAATCATTTTAGGTTATTTATGGACCATCTCAATCCATATCTTGAAGATAGTCAATAAGTGTCCGAAAACTGTTGAAATTAAACATCTGCTTTTAATTGACAACAATATAGACATATCCACAATATTTACATATTGGTCTTCCATTATAAGAAGGAGTTTTTTTACATTATGTGCCAAAGGTTAAATTTTAATATAAAAATAAAATACACCACACTATTATAATAAATTATAATAAGCAAAACAAACAACAATATTCATAAAAACAAATCAAAGTTTTAAAAAATGAGAAGTAAATTCATAAAATATAAACTTTACAATTTGAAAATGTTACAGTAAAAAGTTAACTTGTGTCCCTACCAAAACTTTCAGCAAAAAGATGCTATAATATTATGCAAAAATTTAGTGGATTAAAATTACTCACCAATTTCAAATGTTTAATATGTGGTATTTCACCCCTAAATGAATCATAAATTTGTGTTAAATATGAAAACATAGTGAGATAATCTGGAACTTCGGAATTGGCCATATCTTCTCCGGTCATCACTGGAGGAATGCCTAAAGCATAACAAAAAATATAAAATAATACTGAACCCAAATGGTATTCTTACCTATTTCTTTTTCTAAAAGATCAAAAGCAAGTTGATTATTTTTAGCAACCTCTTCGGTTTTTATTGCACTATAATCTAAAAGATCTGGTCTATAATGATGAATAATAGCACACAAAACCCGACCATCTCTAAATGAAGTTGTCACGTCTTCCACATTTAAATCTGTGTGATCTTTAATTTGATCCTTAATCCAACTCAAAAGAGTATTTGGATCCAAGTGAATATCTAAAATAAATAATTATAAAAATAATTTTGCAAGTATTAATGTCATAACAAACCTCTTCTTCTACGTTTCCTGTGTTCAAACGAAGTACTTGTAGGTAATGGTGTTCTAGAGGTAAGTTCAATTCCGCTTGGATCGTCTGTATCATACAAACTTAAAACTTGTTGAGGTAAAAGAAGAGCTTTATTAAGATTTGGGTATCGTGTACTAGGATCAAGTGCATATGATTTGCAGTCTTTATTTAAATTTTCAGGTGTAGTTTGAGCAAGCAACCTATAAATTGATTCCCTTTCGGCTAAAACTTTTAGAGGTGTAACCAAACCAGACCCCCACGCTTTTATCGCCCAAGAAGCGTCCAATGCCGATAGGAAACCTCGGGCGCAGCCCGATCCTGTTGGCCAAAACGGCTAAAAATTACAACGTTATTAACCATACGTCATTAGTGTAATTTAAAAACTCACTTCCAGTAAGCTATCACCAACTAATATCGTCAAAAGTTTATAACCATTTCGTTCGACAAACTTGGAAGCATTTTCGGCTGCATACATAGACGTAAAATCAAACATAGCAACGTCAGGTTGCCCGTAATGATTAACGGCAAATTCTAAATCAGGCATTTGATAATTTGTACTAAAATCAGCTGCTTCTCTAGCATAATTTAATAAGGCTTCTCGATCTACGTTATCTGGAGACAATAACCTAGCAGTATCGGCGTAGTCCTTAAAAAATATAATTTAGCATCGAAAAACTCACTAGCATAATCCACTTACCTGCATTATTACTCCTTTATCAATTAAACTATGTTTTTTAGCTGTCATAACAAAATAATGTGTATCGTCTTTATAATACACAATATTTTCTAAATCAATTCCTGTAGTTGCATTTAATTCTTTAAAAAACTTTTGATTAAAAATAAAAGCCACTCCACTAATTTCCTCCACCCTAGCTTCAGCTTCAGTGCGTTTATTAATGAAATTAGCCGTAATTGCTATGGCTAGCTTTCCTCGAAATTCCTTCCGTTTAAAGCCTTGCAATGTGTTTCGTTTTCCATCAGCTCCTATCACAACATCAAATTCGTATTGTGCTACTGGATGATCGGCAGGTTTAAATTCTGCTCGCCAACCAATTTCTAAAATAAAATAAATATTTGCATGCACATAAAAATTTAAACACTGTAACTCACTTTCTGAGCTGCTGGGCTCGATTAGCTTTTCAAAACTAACTTCTGTATGTATTTCTACCCCAAGTAGCAATGCTACTTTGAATAAAATACATTGTAATTGCCTAATGCTAATGTGATCGATGGCGCCAGCACAAAATTTTCCAAAAAATTTTTTAGCACCTAAATTACGCAAGTCTTCAATTACAAAAGGCCATAAATGAAGAACATTATTCCGTGACATGCGATCTCGTTTTTCTATTACAACCTACAACATTATTATCGTAAATATTATAACAATACAAAACAAATAGTTTTAATTAGTTTATTATGTTTCGAATAATTCTATCGTGTACTACATAATATAATAGTTTATTATCTCTCATCATGTACTATTATATGCCAATGTACTACTATATCTATTTTCGTACAATAACCTTTTTTTATTATTAAATAGTTTTGAAATAAAAACAATATTATTTACACAATATTAATGTAAACAGTACTTACTACTTTAGCACCAAGAAGTTGAGCTTCAATTGCAGTTCTAAGTCCACAAGGACCTGCTCCAATAATGAGAACTCTTGTATTAGGACATGCTTTACCACGAGCATAGCATTTATGACTGACACGAGAATCAAACTTCTTCCATAACGCTTTAGCTTTCCAACTATTCAAATTCGACTTCAATTTTGGATAAAATAGAGGAAAAACGTTAGGCCTGAGATGCAAAAATTCGCAAAGATTTTGATAATTGAAGAGAATCGTTTTAAGGGTTCCAGCACTAATGAAATGTTCAAATGCGTCAGTTGCTTTTGCTGCATTTATAGATGACACTGGACGTCCCCTTTGTGTGGAATGATTAAGACGGTCCATTTTTAATAAATTTTGTGGTTGTCTTATATCATCTGCTTACGTATCTGTAATTAAAAAAAAACATTATTAATTTAAAAATTAACAACCAAAACAAACGATATTATTTCCTGTTATATTTTCAAAGTCTACAAATGAAAGTTTTAAAGTATACAATTTTGCATCTAAATCAATAAACAAAATTAATTTTTCATACTGTTCAACGGCAGAAATTAGATTGAAAATGTAGAAAACTGTAAGAAATATTGATAACCATGGCACTGAAACAAAAAGTAGATAACCAAAAGTAGAAACGAAAAGAAACAAAAAGTAGATAAGATAGATTTGTAGTGATTTAAATATTAAGTACCTGGTTATTATTTAATAAATTGAATAATTGAATATTAATAGTTCTTTTTTTTATAAATTTCTTCTTCTTCTTCTTCGCTTCACGTTTAGGCTTATGTAGCCTGTTCCGGCAATCTTTCTCGGTCGACATAGGTCGACCGAAAAATAAATAAAATAATTTTATAAATTTAAGACTGAAAAATAATTTTATTGCAATAAACGTTATTCTCAAATCTAACAGTTAAACCGTGAAATATTTGGTTACTTTCAGTTCCATGGCTGTCGATGTTTCTTAAGGAATATTTTCAATCTAATTTCTGCCGCAACAAAGCACGAAATTTAATTTTGTTCAATTAGTTGTAGAATTTATAGTATGTATGTATGAGAATGGATAAACCTGGATAAATCATCAAAAAACCTCATGAGGTTAAATTTCTGACGGCGCCCTTGAATATGAACATAAACAAAATTAAATATTATTAAAATTGTTAATATTACGGATGTAGGTGTAATAAAATATCAACATTGATGCACACAAATGCTATGAAATGTTGCCAAAAATGAATACCTGATGTATAGTGAAGTCTAAAATTAATATTGATTGAGTTTTGTGGTCCATAATAGGATCGTACACGTTAAGTTCATTACTTCTACTTGTGTCAGTATTGTGAATCATACAATACGACATAGACATCAAGACATCAGACACGAGTCGATTCCCGAAAGCACTTTAGATCCAATTAAAATTATATTAACCTTAACAATTTCAAGTAAAACGTTTTAAAAAACAAAGATTTGAACCGGTTAAAATTTTACTAAACAATGCCAATTACGAATTACACAGCAAAACGTAGTTGTTTTAAAATAAGCTACTTTTTAAAAATAAAACACAAAACCGTGACGAATGCTTGCTTACATTATTTAAGTTCATTCGTTCAATTCACAAAGGGCTGTGCTAAAATTTATTTTATTGGTGCTTTTTGGAATCATTATTTTATTTTCTAATGTATTATAATAATTATTATTAAAACAATATTAATAACATTGTATCTTCGCATCAAAGGAAAAGATACATACCTAGAAGCCCAAGGCTTGAAATTCTAATATTATGTAAACAGTAAATATATGAAACTAACATCACTCGAAAAGTCTATGGACTAATTGCATGATTAATATCCAAATGGTGGAATAATAACTCTCTTTATGTATTTCCATTAATTAAATAATCTTTTCAGTACTACATACATACTTCATTTTAATATTAAAAATTTGAACCATTAAAGATCATTAAATTCAAGGATATAAGTTTAAAAACATTCAATGTGGTTACCATTGGATCAAGATAAAGCTTAAAAATAATATTTTTCTAGTGCCCCAACGATAATAATATGTAGTTCTACAATAATATTGTTAGAAATTCACCACATCGCATTATTTCGTCGATCTTATGCATTGTTTACTGAACACCTATCGACTGGATCGAGGACTATATTTTACGGACGATTTCAAAGGATTTTTTCATTTGTAATAAACATTGAAGTTATTAATAAAATTAGAAATGTAGTCATAGTTAAAAAATTTCAAGTTGCGCGGCACATTTAGTATTAATAAGAAGCAGTCTTAGTATTAATTTTATTCATGCGATTCAAAGAGAAAATATAAAAACAAAATAAATGTACCAAAGTAAAACATTAAGAATTACGTGAACTAAAATCGTCATATCGTACATTACACCAATGTTCAATTAACTTACATTAATTTAAACGAAATTCTTATCATCTGAAGCCTTACAAAATCTTTAATTTCCGTTGTTATTTATAAATTTTAATTACATGTACATACATACGTAAGCAAGTAAGAAAAAACAATGTAAACCAAATAATAGGTTTAATGTCGACGTTTTACATTTTATGGGGAATTTTATTTACGAATATTCAGACGTATAAACAATCATACATTCGAATGTGGAAAATTATAGTATGAATGTTCATTCTTGTAATCCACGGAAGTCGAAACTACGAGCCGATACTAAAAATTTATATAGATTGATGTTTCTATTCCGTCAAACTAACTTATTGAGCAACGGTGAGATTTAATTAAATGTATCAGAAAAAGCACTTCCTTTTCTTTTATTTCCTTTACAACGACTAGTCATCATTGATTGATCACTTTCCAATTTTCACGATGCCAGAAATTTGTAATTTTTGTGCTGTATTTCGGCCACGCCAACACAATCACGTGACCACAACTAAGTGTTTCCAAAAAATCCAAAAATGGTGTAATTTTTATGTGACATTCCAAAAAAAAATTCGAGAGTTTTTATTATAGCAAATAAATTGAGGAGTCTGCTTTAGGCGGACCAGCGAGTCGGAGCAACAAAATAAAAAATCGTTTAAAAGTAAATAAACTTTACAGTAATTTCACACACACATATTAATTATTAATACATCGTGATACTTTTGTTTAACTTTATAAAAACTGTACCTATTATCCAAACTAGTACAAAGTATAAAAAAATAATACGAAATTATTTTAAGCTTTATATTCTGTCTAGTTACCCCTAACTCGTTTGGATTAAAATAATGTTACGTTAGCGATTCCGAACTAAAATCAACACTTACAAAAAAATTTCACCTGATGCATAAATCAAGTCTTTAAGTACATAATATTTAACAATTACATAGTGACGTGTTATGAGGCTAACGCATAATAATTTATATGATTTATCTGGAAAGATAAATTTACCTTTCTTATCAAATATAATTTATGCTGTAGCTGTTATAAATAGGGAAATCAAAGAAACAACTTCAAAAATTGTGTAGTATACACCTAGACATTTGGTACCGGGTCAACTGTTTTAGAAACTCTTAAATTTCGAAAAATAATGAAGCAATTAACAATAATAGTATTGGCGTCGATGTTAATAAGTTTAGTGAGTGCACAAGGATACTATCCACCTGGTTTACAATTCAATCCATTTTTTAATCCGCAAAATCCTAATCCTAACCCGTTCATGCCAGCAAAAAATTTTACGTACTACAATCCGTTTTTTACATTCATTAGGCCACAAATACAAAACAACACAAGTGGTTTTGGTTTTGGAAATTTTTGGAATAGAAATCCTTATTTTGCCAATTATTTAAACTCGACAAACCAATTTAGACCTCGCGCTTTAGTAGGGAATTATCCGTATTATCAATCGCAATACAATATTCCCGAATTTCACCAGTGTAATGGAAGTCACAGCGTAGCTCTTGGATTTTTAACGCCGTGGGATAAAGTTCTATTTCGACAGGTAAAAAAAATTTTGATTTTAAAATGCTTATATACACGAACCGCTTAGATTTTAGTTCAACAGTAAATTATAATGCACCGAAATTACATGCTCTATTTAAATCTCGACTAATTAGACAATGGACAATTTCTATTTCTTAAATTAGAAAGAAGTAAGAGTATTATTGTCATAATAGTAATTAGGAAAGGAATGTAAGTGTCAAATATCTTCGTGCACACAATAAAAATTTTAAAAGTAATATAAAATAATCTATAAAACTTTCTTATGAAAATATATTGCACCCTCTCTGGGGTAACATTGCGGATAGTTAAAAAACCCCATTTTTAAATTACTAAATTTTAGGATTGTATATCCCATAGAAATAAATTAATGCAAACTGCGGTTTATTTTGATTATTCAAATTTCACACATTTGTTCATATGGAAAAAAAACTGGTTTATTGAAAACTCATAGGAAAATCGCGAAAAAAAGTTGAAATAATATATTCTATGCGGAAATTTCCCAAACCCCAAAAACTAAATGAGCAAATCGGTTTTTTCATCAAATTGTGGCCGACATTCGGAAACCAAAAACAGATTTTGGCAATAATTTGAGTACTGCAATAACTCACAATCGGTTCCTGGTACCAAAACACCAACAGTAATAACTCGAAATCGAAGACAATAGATATTACAGTAACCAGGATACTTTGCTTATATAGAAATTTAATAAATTTATTTTATTAAATGCATAATAATTAATATTTTCAATCAGCCGGGGACGAACCCAAAGTTTTCACCCTGTACATGTTTTTTTCGTTATATTATACAATCCGCTTTCACTAAACTAAATAATTTATTATCCAAGTGTTGCAATTTTTAACAACATCAAAAATAAACACAACTAAAAAAAATTTATTATATTTTCCTTATAAGTAATATTGCAAACAAAATATGACTTATCGCAATCGTAAACAGTAAAACTGTCACAAAAATAATCTGATAATTAAAGGTTTTTTGCTAATTCAAAATCGATAATTTGCAAAACGTGATAACTTCTTGTGCATTGCAGTTAGTAGTGCTTCTTTCATGGATTATAATGTTTATTTTTCTTTTAGTCATATGTGAAGCCAGGTAGATGGTATTCAAGACGTGAAAAATATGTCTATTATCCTGGAGATTTACCTGTAGGCTTAATCCGTAATGAGACCATAACAGCAATTAGAATTCAAGATCGCCATTGCAACGGAACTGGAGGATACGCACAAGTACTACCAAATGGTGGAATTGGATACCGTAATGTCGTAATTAGATTATATTCTGATAGTGTTGGAAAAGGCTTTAATTTCTATATTCAAATTTTTGGACGTTAAAATACTCATCGTCGCCGTTATATGCATATAATTAATTACCAAGATCTATGCATATAAAACACAAACTCAATTAGCTAAAAGTAAATGTAATTTTGTAATAATACCATTTTAATTACTCAAATAAAATAATATACCACACAGTGTTATATATTATAAACTTTGTTACATATGTCGGTATTAAATTTTTAATTACAAACTAAAAAAAAATTTTTTTTTTCAAATGATATTATTCTTACTTCATCTAAAAGCGATTAAAAGAAAAATTGGGTTAACGTGAAGCTAATGAATGAATGCAATAAATAAGAATAAACTTTTTTTGAGGCGGCGTTGCAAAAAATATAAATATTTCTAAAAAACTATAATTAATAAATAAATTGAAGGAATAAATAATCTCTCTAACTTTCTTCTCTTTACAGGTTAAAAATAATTGTTTAGGTTTTCTAATTATTTATCACTTTTACTTTAAAAATTTAGAATATATAAATAGGTCACGACAGTGCAAGTTTTCGTCAATATACTTCGAGTATTAATTTTTATATTAGCAGAAAGTAATAATTTGATTTAAAATATCGATTTCTAGTTTTATTATATTAAAAGTTCCTATATAGCGTGATGCCATTTGGTTACGTGAATATACCTATTCGTTACAACTTTATAAATTTATTATATCGATTTTAAATTGGCGTAACTAACTTTAACCTTCCGAATCAATCAATTATTGATATAGCAATTAATCGAACAAGATGGGCCATTGGAAATATTTATTAAACCAACTTATTATACCAATCAAATCGAATAAATTATAATGAATATATAAAATTTTTTTATATGGGTACTATTATAATGGCTATAAAAGCATAGTTAATAAATGATCAGAAACGGACTTGGATTTTTTAAATTTAAATTTTAGTGCTTATTCAAGTGATTCCTAATTCGCTTTCAAAGAGTAAATGTGTGTCATTTTTTATTTTACTACGTTGAAATCAATTAACAAGTTCTAGTATGTCGCTTTGTAAGAGTTTTTCATGTAATTATCATCAGAAGATGGGCAAAGGATATTCACCAGTATTCAGAGAGTTGTGACCCCAGAGACCCCCAGTGTTCCCTTGAGGAATATCAGATTCAACCTTGCACCCTCTAAGTTCACAATGATGTGTAACTATTATCACGTTTTGTATTACTTATTTGTATCAAAATAAAATCGAAACTTTAAGTTTGTTTGTCTGATCAGGCGTTTTTTATTTATTTTGTTTCATTACAGCTTTACATAACGAAGCCAAAATAAAAAACTGACCAAATTGGATCGTGTCGAGTCCTTTAGATTAAAAATTGTCGTATAAAAGGGAGAAAAAAATCACTATAACTTCTGTTACAAAAAATTAATAAATGATAATATTAATTATCCATAACCTGCATTAACATCTTTTTCTATTAGTATAACATGGCATATCGTTATATTAGTATTATAATAATATACAAATATTTTAAAAATAATTAATGGTATTCAACAAGTTTTTATAATAAATTATATAACTTGACTGCTTTGTAAAAGAACATAGGTGTTAAGCATTGTAATAGTTTTATTTTAGATAAACATTCGAACATACTATTTATTATTACGTAATTTATACAAAAAATTAAAAACAATAATTGTATACCGATCGATTAAAAATAAGAGGAGATATGAAACCCATGATAAACATTAAACATTTAATAATAATCAAGAAATGCAATATTAAATTAAAATGATTCACCTTGAAAGTGTAACTAGGAAATTGCCACAACAATAATTGAGAAATCTTGTTTGACTTTGAATAAGAATTAAGAGTTGTCACCACAATCATCTAATATTTCTAATACATTAATAAGTTTGTTTTAGATACAGGAATCTCGATCGACATTGATAGGTATCATAACATGATTTCATCAATTTTTATTAATAAAAACAATCTTTTAGAAAAAATGAAGAAACTGAGATTTTACCTTGACTGAATCATACCTTATAATTATCGCTGTACAGATTTCTTCTAATAATTTGTTTTTAATCTTTGAGAAAACAGAACTCAACATTGTTATCTATCATTTAAGATAAATTTATCCAAATTACTTACCAACAATTACATAAGGTTTTTAGTTATTTTAGATAGATACCTACTTATAACAAAAATTACTTATCACTCATCTTACAATCTGGTACACGATATATCAGAATTTTGAGATTATTATCAATTAACATACAGAAGTAGTACATTATCATAAAAAAAGTGGACGTGCTTACCTAATAATTTAAATAAACCAATAGAAACATTGAATAATAAACTAATAACACCTAATTTACAAATTAAATATAGACGATTCGTTTAAGAAGTTTTTCGTATATTATAAAAAAAGTATTTGTGTTTCTAGACAAAAAAAAGTTAAGAACCTTAGTACTATAGCTAGCAGGTTTCTAAAACTTGAAGTTCAGTAACATCATATAGAATATTTTAACATATTTCAAGAGTTGCTAAAATTATCCCGAGCAATGAGAAAAGTTGGCATCGATACACAAAAATTCAATTACATAGGTAGAAATAACATTACAAAACACGATGAAATACAAAAAAATACCAAAATCATCAGCATTCGAATGAGGAAGCCAAACAAAAAAAAGATTCAATTTAAAATTAGATTAATTTACGTTACAAAACTTATTTTCGTAAAAAAAAGTTACACATGGGTAGTTTCACACGCACATTAGAATAATGTATTTTTTTCAGTATTGTAAAGAAAAACACTTTGCTATTTGGCTTTAAAAAAGAAAACCTGCTGTAAGTAGTACAATGATGTTACTTTCTTCGTCAAGACTTGAATATAGCACATACTATGTTTAGGAACATTAAAAAAATTCCCTACCATACAATTTGTATAAAAGCATTAGCAAATCAAGCACGTCGCACTCGAAGATGACATTGCTTGAAAGTATTTGGTGTCGTAAAATGTATATCCATAATAGACAGTATGTACGAGGGAAGTACTGTTAAACAGTTAAATTGTGATGTTCATCCTATATATTTTTCAAAATACGATTAACGTTCAGTTAAACCTTCAGATAGCTAGTATCTGGAAGATTAACTTTCTTCAATTTAACATTTTTGGCTAAAAAGCTAGCTCCCAAATCTATGGGGCTAGCACCCAAATATTAAAGCTAGCACTATTACAGTTTTTTCACAAATCCACATTGAAATATTTTAACTCCAAAAGTTAGCTCCCTAATCTATAAACCTAGCACCCAAATATTAACGGACAATTTTTTATATTTTTGACCAATATTTTCTAATGTAGGTAAATAAAATTTTAAATTCAAATTGTGTACAGAGCAATTGAAAATGTGTAAAAGTGGCAGGATTATCAATTCCATAAATGTGTAATAGTGTACTTTATTATTAATAGTTCAAAATTTCATGTGTAGTATGTAACTATTCATTATTTACAGACGCCGCCGTAATTAAAATTACAAATACCCATATAATTTTGTGTATTTGATGACAATTTCACAAAACGACATTTTTCAATATTTAATTTCTCCTTGAAAATGAAATTAAAAACCTTTACAATAGTATAATATACACATAGGTAGGTTAAATTAAGACTGTACCTACTTAAAAATAATAAATCCCAATTTAAAAAAAAAACATAAATAAAAACAATAAATTACTTCATTTGATTGTACCATATAGTGAGGCACCGGAACTGCAAAAATAAATTAATAACCTACATTATTAATAATTACATAAAAATTAAGTGTGTAAGTAATTATAAAAGTAAAATCTATTTGATCCAATTAATTTTTAAGTTTACATTAGACTAATATTGTATTAAAATTGCACACACGGTGATTAATTACAGGTATCATTAAAAATTAAAGGTATATGCTCACAAGTTAACAAGTATTGAGTAATTGTGTAAATACAAAACATTATCTATCTAAAACAATAACGTATCTGATAATACTTTAATTACTTTTACTTTTAGTATTATAGGAAATTGAAAAAGTGGTAAAAATAAAATGTTAAATTTCCTGTTTCACAAAGTTTGCTAAGCGATGCGATACTTGAAATCTTAAATAGCAGGAACCACGGGGAATATTTTTAGTTTTATATAAGTACTATTTTTATAACATGTTATCTATGAAATGAATTAAATAAAATAATTTATTAAACAAATACAAGGCGGCTACAAAATTTAACGGACTTGCGAATTCAAAATTTCCTAAAGAAATAAAAAATGATTATGAAAAAGAACACAATTAGAAAAATCATAAACTACGAGCCATTGAAAATTTTGACGCTACATTTTTAGGGCTAAAGGTGATTTTGAAATAGTTAATTAAAAATATTTAAAAGAAATAAATAATTAAAAATATTCCTGAGCCAAATTAGCCCGCAAAAAACTTAAGCCACGTGGAGTTTGAGTCAACTGCGAGTTTGTCGACTAAAAAAGTTAAGACTAACCAAGGATACACGTACTGTGAAAAGAATGCTGCCAATAGATCACCTCTCCGTAGTACGTAGGCTGCTGGAAAAGTGTCTAACCACGATATGATCAAATAAATATAAAATTTGGTAAATGACTTTATTGCTTTTCGGAGTTTTTGACATTAATACACTTTTGAAACGTTAGAACCAATTTGCAAAACATTTTTTCCACTCTGGCGCTGATACCTTAGAAACAAGCGTTGAAATGTTTCAACAGCTACGTCAGACGATGAAAAACGCTCACCACGCATTTTATTTTTGATATTTTGGAACAAAAAGAAGTCATTAGGTGACAAATCAGTTGAATACGGACAATAAGTCATTAAATCAACATTTTTACTGGATAAGAAGTCAACGGTTTGACAAGCTGTGTGAGAGATTGCATTGTCTTAAAAGCTTGATTTTGATTGTTTTTTCTTATTTTTTCGATAACTTCTGGCAAACAAATTGTAGTATTCACACACAGCGTTCACAGTTCTTCGGTCTTCTAAAGCTATAGTTGCCACATATCCAGTAACACTAAAGAAACAAGCGATCATTTGCTTTGCAGCACGGCAACTGCTGTCGGTTTAGGCTCGTTTTGAAATACCTAAACCGTGAACTGTTCTTTATTTCTGGCTTCATACGAATAAATCCAAGTTCCAATCACCAATAATGATATTGTAGACAAATTTGAAAGATCTCGGTTGAATTTCTAGAGCATTTGTTTGCACTATTTGACACGACTTTGTTTTAGACCTTCTGCCAAATTCTGTGCGATATAACGACTGCAAAGCTTCCCTAAGTCTAAACGATCATACAAAATCGTGTGTATTGTTTTCATTAGGTGACAAATCAAGTGAATACGTGTATTGCTTAAGGATGCTTGAATCTCGCTGTGAGTGATGCATCGCCGCTGGAATTCGGAAAACCAGCTATAAACAGTCCTTTTGGATGGCGCTTCATTTCCAAAAGTGAAAACAAACCGATGAATAGATTGTTTCGGCTTTAGACCACATTTAAAATCGTAAAAAATCGTGGCACAAAATTTTTCAAACCAAAGTTCCAGTTTTTTACTTTCTTTCAAATGCTGTGTAAACAAAATTGTCGACTTAAGTATGAACTGTCAACTAAATTAATCACTCGAATCACTAGATTCCGGAAACCCTTCCAGCAACCCACGTATGGTAAATTCGTAAACTTTAAAATCGATTTTCTATCTATATGTCGCTTTATAGCGTTTTACGCCTTGCGATTCCCATTTTCCACAGTCCTCGATCGTTCCATTCTCTTTCGTTCAGTTGTCTCTCACTCATGGACTTTTTAATTCCTTGCTCCCAGTTCTTCCTTGGCCTTCCTCTCTTTCTTCGTCCACTTGGCGTCCATTCCAGTAGTTGTCTAGGCAATCTCTCCTCCCCCATTCTTCGTACATGTCCATACCATTTTAGTTGTTTTTCCTCTATTTCCTCCACGACAGTTTTTTGCACTTCCATCAGTTGTCTTACATATTCATTAGTTTTTCGCTCCAGCCTTGAAATACCAGCCGATCTTCTCATAGCATCCATCTCAGTTGCCAAAATCTTTTTCTTTTCATTCTCTGTCACTGTCCATATTTCACTGCCGTAAGTTAGCACGCTCTTTATCATAGAGTTGTATATTCTGAGCTTACTTTTCTTTGTGGTGTTTTTTGACCACAGTATTCCATTCAGAGCCCCTATGAGTTTCCGGCTTTGTGTAATTCGATTTTGAATTTCTGGTGCATCCCTTCCTTCATTTGTGAATGTTAAAATCGATTTTTAAGGCAATTATTGGAAATATCGAATTCATCCATATTTGACTCATTTTAACGTTATCCAACTAATTCTAAAACAACTTTTGAAAAATTTCCACAAATCTCGGGAAAACGTACTAAAACCGCGTTGGCGACCTTCTCTCCATATCTCTGGCGTACTATCTCTTCTTAATGTGGATCTAACTACTTAATGTGGGTTCTAAATCACGGAAGTGTATACACCACTTCATTTTGAGAAGGCTCAACAAGACAGCTATACCTCGATGTTTTGCCATTGTCTTCCTAGCGGAGACGGTCAAAATAAAAGTTCTACTTGCTCCGAGGTCAAACCATGTACTCGGCATTAGTAGGCATGCATAATTAACTGCTAATGCCCGATTTCTTAACTCGTAGTTATCTTGAACTTAGCGAACTTCAGGTTAAATTGACGAAATAACCAATCAGAGGACAACAATACAAATAAATCAATCATCTGATTGGTTATTTCCTGAAGTTCGTTAACTTGAAAATCTGGCATAACCTACGACAACCTCGCATTAAGTTTGACAAAAACAAAAAATATACAATCAGTTTTCAGAGCAACAGAATTACACCCAAATAATCACCCCAAATATAGCATATTGCGAGGTGCGATTGTCTAAAATTAAATTACATACCGGCTACGCTGTTACAATAACATTATGATCTAACATACTGTAGCTCTCGTTTTATAAATATTAATTAATATAAATCATCCCTCAAAATCAACAGTTTTCTAAGTTTATAAAAAATGAATGTATCGGCGGGACGGTTCGATCGTGTTCAGCGTCATATCCCATAGCCAGTGAATCATAAAACCAGGTTACAGTCTCCTTTGGCAGATCTATCGTTTAACGTTGTGAGGTTATTTAAAATTATGTTCAAAGTACATATTTACCGCATCGTGTAATTTTATGCAAAAAGCTTGAATATATGAGATGCTAACAGAATCAATCATTAGTATAAAAATAAACAATGTATTATATTATAACGTTTTCTATATAATAAAAAGTGGAATTTTGTCGTTCTTACAAAATATAATGAAAATTCTTTACATAATCCACGTATAAACACATTAAGGGAGATATACACCTAGCATGGTGAAAAATCAATTTTGTTTTTACATTTTCTTGAAGCTTGAGGTCTCAAGAATATCTGGTAAAACGCCAAGTCAACATTTCGATAAATAAGCCTGGAATCCGGCGGCAAAACAAACTGACGGCAAAGTTTATAGATAAACTGAGCGTTTACTATAGCTTAGCTATTCGCAGAAACTGTAATTCCAAGGATGACATGAAAAAACTATATGGGGAACATTCTACCATTACGGCTCAACAGACAGCAACTCTTAAAATCATTTCTGTCTCGAAGACCAACTTATTTGGAAGATAGCTCCAAAAACGATGAACAAGGAGGCGAAAATTGTTAACATTGCAGTATTTCTTGCAACATGCACATTCATCAATGGTGTCACCTCATTGTTGGAAGTCATAAACGTGTTAGGAATATCGGTCGGATCGGGAGCGCATTTGTACGCTGCCCAAGAAGACGAAACTCGCTTAGCAAAAGCCAAGCTGCAAGCGCAAGAACAGACGAAAGAAGGTCGAATAGGTCATCGACAACAAAATTTAGAAGTTATGAACATTCCGTCGACCGTAGAAGATTTACACTATGGGCCTGGTATCAATGATTCCATGTAAATTAACAAATTTCATGATTTATTCATTCTCAAATTTTCAAACGCGTTTTACTCAAAACTACGTTTTCAAATCGGTACCCAAAATTGCAAGAAAACCAATGAACCGATTGCATTGAATTTTTTTGTGGTTATTCTACACACCATTATCTAGTACTTGTCATAGGATTTTTTCTTTTCGTTACTTAGTTTTTGCTTTATAGGCAAAATAATTACTAATTCTTGGTCTAAAATGACTTTTATGTTCAAACGTCTCCTATTTTGTCATAAATCAATATTTTCAAAATCGGCTATGACAAGTACTAGATTATAGTATCTAATTTAATAATTTTTTGTTTTGTTTTCTCAGATGATTTTTGAAGAAACGCCAGTGGTTACCGTTAACGCAAATTTTTTTACGATGCTCCAAGGATCGTACAATATCCTTGTTTATTTTTAATATTTTTAAATAAAAAAAATTATAAATATTCCTGAATGTGTATACTTATAGATAGTTAAACTCACAATCCAAAATTTCAAATAGTTTTCCTAGAAAAATTCACAAAATGACCTTTTTTCCGGCTCCTAGGTGTATATCTCCCTTAAGTAATGAAAAAATGGTATCCGGTGTAAAAAAACTTAAATTATTGCAAAGCAGAAAGATTAATGTCCCTAATATATTGCTGTGTTTTTGGCATTAAAAATTGTAAATAATTTTAATTTGGTTGATGTGAGGAGGTCTGTCAAGCAGCAATGGGTCAAAGTTTAAGTTTTAATGGAGTTCGACTGATGTAAAAGTTCCAGTATGTTCATTTTTGATATAATAAAAATAATTGAAATTGTTTAGTGTTTTTGGAATATAAAATTACATTTGATGAAAACAAGTTTTACATATTATAGGTATTTGGGAATGCCAAACATTGAAGATGCAGATCAATAAAAATATTGGATGATTTATCAAAATTACATTTGTTATTTTTGTTGCATTTCTTTTAACTATGATAAATTTGGTTATTCATAACGCGAGGCAAATTGGAATGGAATATTTTAAATAATTTTTATGATTGATGCCCGTTTCTCCACCTAAAAATATCTATTGGTTAAATTTACGAAATAACCAATCAACAATGTAACAAATAAATCAAACATCTGATTGGTTATTTCGTCAATTTAACTTATAGTTAGCTAACTAGTAGATATCTGCAGGTGAAGAAATCGGGCATGAAAGGGTACCCTTATAATTTAGTGTAAAACATAATAGCAAAATATAAATCCCCCCCCAATGACCAATAATAATAGGGTTTATAATATAATATTTTTCTACACTAATTGAGATAAAAATCTTGATGATATTTTAAGTTTATTAATATTGAATAGTGAAAAGGATGCGAAGCTGTCATTAACAGATAGCCAATGCGCATTGCCCTTTCTAGAGTTTCCATATATAGGTATAGTACATATTAACGCACAAGTACCCTGTACAAGTGATGATACCGATCATCCTTGATTGTGTAAAATTTTACGATTTCCCATAACATTGCATTATAAAATATGAAAATATTGGAAAACCATCTCTCACAAGTTACAATAAAAAATATTTATGACCACTGCACATAGAAAAACATAAAAGATACAGCAAATTACAAATTTAGTTTTATAGATATGTTATCCATAAATGGTCAAATCTAAATAAATCACGTTAGTTATAGATTATAAATTCTATAATCACACCTGAATCTCAATAGGCAAAACGAAGTACTATATTATTTGAGTACCACTTTTTAATATCTTTTCTATATTACAAAATTATTTTTAACCACTTTTAAATAATATCTTCGTACATTACGAAATTATTATTTTAATACACGTGGAAAAGATAATGTGTATACCTAAATAAGTAATTAATTAAATTAGGTACTAAGATGCATATTATACTCAATCAACTTAGACTATAAGGTACCTATTATTCTATTAATTTAAATGCAACAATAATAATGTATAATTTGAAATACCTACAACTATGTATCGGTTTAAAGTTCATTCGGATATAATCTTCAAGTTTAATTCAAACATTGAATTATGTGGATCTCACTCTATAAGCTATGTATATTCCGATAAGATATAATAGGAAATCTTAATTTTCAACAACAAACTTACAATATTTTTCTTCTTAATAAAATAAAAAACAATTTAAAAAATGTTATAAAAGTGAATAACAAGAAACAAAGTGTTGTTAGTCAAAAAGCCTAGTTAGTTCCACTAGGACTAGCCCAGTTCAGCCAGGGAATAAATTCTAGAGTGCAGTGGCCTGCTCGAAATAAAATAATGCCCTGGCTGGAAGCTTTGACTGACCTCAATCATGACACAAATTTGTAAGTATATTCATTACTAGCTACCAAATACGCGAAAATATTTGTAGAACAGTGTGAGATTAAAACATCAAAGTAGGAGACATCACAAACCGCACTCTACTTCTGAAATAAACTAAGTACGTGCACAGTTTATACATTACGACATAAATTCTAATATTAAAATCACTTCTAAATAAGAAACAAGTGAAATGTTGCTCATATTTTGAGAAACTAGAATTATTTTAGTACAGGTAATTCGGGAATAGCTTATCATTTATTCCAGCTGTGCCAACGTCGCAAAATAACCCCAGCAACGCTTATAAAACGTAATGTAAATAATTCTCCAAGGGGTAAATTTACGTAAAACATAATACAGAGTTAAACGAACGAGCATAAAATTTTCTGCAATAAAGATCAAGAACCTTGGGTGTATTTTATCATTTAGTTGTAAATGTACAAACCGTTTTGCTAAACAACGTTCTTCAACAAAGATTATAGAAATATCACAAAAATTGATTGAAACTATTGATTACAAAGTACTAAAACGTTTTTAAAATTAATGTATACACATATTCGAGTAATTTACTCAGTGCATAATAATTATTTGTGCCGTAGTTCGAGTTTCACGTTAAACTATAGGTTTTATTGTATTTGCACTATAATTGTACGTAAAAACTTTCTATTACGCCAGTGTGGGTTTATCGGCAAATAAAATAGTTTATTCGTAAATACAATTCAATGCAATATTTAATAACAAATGGCGTGGTTTTCGCATATTTTCTTAACGAAATTCATGCATTAGTCAGTAAATTTAAAATGTTGTAAACATTCATAATTTGCACGTATTACATCAGCCGTCTACTGAATTAATAATACATTTCAAATAAAAATGTTAATTTTAGTAAAGAACTCGGTTTACAAAATATTACAAAAAATTGTTAAAAAACAGTTCATATCCGGTTGTACAATTTTTGTTATGAACAAAATTTCCCTAGCCAATGTACTAAAAAACACCATTTAACGGTGGAACGGGCAACAATGCAGTAATAGAGCCTTGAAGAGTGTTTTATACAAGAGCTCGGCAGCTCCCCGACTAAAACAGTTGTTCTGGATCTTCCAATTATTTCGTTTGTTTTTTTTAAATAGTTCATAACGTAAATTTTTTTAAATCACTGGAAAACTCTCTGTTTAATTTTATCATGATGAGTTGGTATTTTTAATCAAGGAAATAAAATTTCCTATTTTTAAAATTGGAAGGTTTTTATTTTATAAAAAGTAACCAATTGACATTGAAGGCTTTTCTTTATGTAGGTATTTATAAAATGTAGTTCAAGTGTGAATAAACATGGCATATTTTTTAAGTAAAAATACTAAATATCATTAAACAAAAAAAAAATTGATTTGTGTATGACCCCTTTTTCTTACTGTACTCCAATATTCTCCATTTGTATGGATTTGATTTCTTTGGTTACAACAGTGAAAAATCTATATTAATTTCGTGTAACTTCAGTAGCTTAATAGAACATTTTAACAAAAACTTATTATAAAGGAACCTGAGTGAAAATCAGTTTGTTGACCTAAAGATTTAAATTTAAATTGGACGTTCGACAATTGCTATTGCTTTCAACGCCAATAAAATTCTCTTTTTTGTTTTCTAAAATAAACCTAAATTTAAGTTATACGAAAAAGAATATACTACTTATGATGCAACGATAATTTGAACCTACCAACAAGTTAGTTAACTATTTCTGTTTTGTTAATTAAGTACACGCATTAAAGTAATTAACAGATGGGACAAGTCGTTTTAAATTTTTATATAAACTAGTTGACAAAATAATGGTGTGAGACTACAGTTGTTGAACAAAAGAAATTAAAAACACTATGATATACTCCTTATTTTAAAAATATAATTTGGGTTGCAATGCATAAAGGTACTATTTAAATTTTGACATTATAAACTCAACGATTTTCGTTATCCTTTAAAAATAAATCAATATTTCATACACGGTTATTTATATAAGGTTAATACTTCAAAAACTAAAAAAAAGTGCGTATTTACATGAACAGCTAATCTCGGTTACCGATTTCCACCATCATTATCCTTGACCTTATTTTTCCAAAAACAATTCTGAAAATTTTTGAACAAGCGCACCAACTACATTGTCGGAGTTGTCGTAGCAAAAAATCTGTACACTAACCAACGAGAATTTCGTTAAAAATATAAACGAAAAAGTAACAAATAAAAAAACAGTCAAATCGCTTTGTTTGAGAAATTAGAGAGTTGCATAAAGAAGTTTTACAGTTATCTAAGTACGCAAACGAACAGATTAACGAGAAGCATCTCTTTTTTCCTTGTTCTGTTTCTTCACTGTTCTGTTCTATTATGTTTTGTTCTATCATGGAACCTGGCAGTTCAATAGTGAATTACGTCAAGTATACCTCACAGATCTATTAAAAAATTAACCACAGAAGTCCGTTGCTTGTGACCACTCTGATTGAGTATAATAGAACAAAAATTCCGAGTGCAAATATCGCACCACAGGAATTTCTTGGCTAAGCCTCTAGGTCGACAAGAACATTTGCTGATTGCAATAGTTGACTTAGCTTCATCGGCATGTACTTGAACATTTCTCAAGTAGAATATCTCGGTTATGTCTGTTGTCTTTGATTTTTCATTATTAAAAATATTCTTCTTGGTTATAATAATAATAATAATTTATTAAACCTCAATTTCTTTCACAAAAGTGAATATGAATGAATCGCCACCATTTTTTTTTCGTTTTTGGGGTTGGAGTGGTATTGTATATTAAGCCCTTTTTAATAATAAAATTGATTTGATATTTTACACAATAAATTACACATGAAACCTGCATAACCCAGACACTGGAAGAGTGAGTCCCGCGTGCAAAAGAATATATTTTGGTCCCAAGCGTGTCTGCGCCATGCAAGGTTTCTCTATAATAATCTAAACCACGGTTTTCCAAAATAGCGTGACAGATAATAAAATGTGTTAACTTAAATTTTCACGTTTCGTGAAAATTCGAAACGAAACATATTTGTGGTTACTCCCATAACACTAATTTATTACTTTTGAAGGTAAATATTAAACAAGACCGTGTATCCATCACTCTCGAATTAAATATTCAAATAATTTATTCGTTTAACTTTCGACTAGCAAAATATACATCTGCAGTTTACATAGTGCTAATAAATATCTTTTAAAAATAAAGCGTCAATGATGTACATGTATAACATTCCAAGTGTATCATTAAACTTAGAGATATTAACTGGAAAAATTTCTAATGTTTGCTAATTATTATTAATACACAACGTGCAATTTTTGTTTTCAATGTTATTATACCTACCCACTTTCGGTTTTAATAAGCAGCATTTAAATTTCCAATTAGATAATAATAACACTAATTATTTTGAATTAATAATTTATTTTTTAATTTATCATTTATAAGAGAAACGCCCCCTTTGTCATCGTGAGTTCCAAAGCTTTTCAAATGTACCTACTCGTTTTTCCCCTATTTTTACATCGGGTGACAACCCTTACACGTAAACATAGGGAAATAACATGGTAAATTCCTGCATTCCATGTATTGTAACGAACATGATATGCCAATCAAAACAGATTTTTTCCGCGTCCGAAGATAACAATAATAATTGCACTTTGTTTTTAATAATTAAGAATGCAAGAATTATTTGAGCGTTTTTAAGAAAAATTACTTGCCTTGAAAACTAATTGCACAAAAATTACCATTAACAGATTAAAATAAGTTTTAATTTGAAAATCTGTAATTTGTAAAAAATTGTTTTCCAAGGAAGGAAAACCCTCCAGGTAATTAGGATATTATTTTCATTACTTTCAGAATCATAGTATAACAGAATTTTGATTAAAAAAATAATCGTGTTTTTGATATTACACAATCGAGGAACCTAGTAAGTCGAATGACTAAAAATGGAATTGATTTATGACTGCATTCTCGAAGTTCAATTTATCGTAAATTATATTGAAAAACGATTACTTGCTTTTAATAGTGATAGCTAGATTAAGTTTTGTGATCTAGTTCAATCAAATGTGTTATCTTGTTTCTATTTCTATTATTTACATTGCAAATACATCAGGTGTAAAAAATATATTGTGCAAGAAAAAGCGTCTTTTGGGGTTCACAAGTGTCGTGTGATTTTTTTCAGAATTTAGATGGGACCGAAAAAATCGTAAAAGTATACCGAAAGAATTATGAAGAACAAACGCTTTCCGCTATCTCTACGTCATCGCACGTAAGCACTGCCATTGGTTAGGTTAGTATGACGTAGGTGCCAAGTTAAAAAATCTTACTATTATAAACATAATTATCAATAAATTGTATCCCTTTTTTTGGTGCCACAAAACATCCACAACTTTTGCTTTAAGACATTGATAAAAAAGCATAAAAAGTCCTATTGCTTTATTGCTATGTTAACTTCCTAACCCGGAAAAACGGGGTGGTTATAACTCACCCAAAGGATGGTACTCGAATATAATCCCATTTCTTGCGATGGCGACTAGTGGCAATTAATGTCATACACAAATATTTGGAAGACAAATTATAAGTTGAATTTTGAATAATTTCCTATATTGCCCCTTTGCATAATAAAGCAACCCAGCGGTAGATTAGAAATATTAACGGCAATCCATGGGAAAGTAATAAAACTTACTCGGAAAAACATTCAAAACTGGCATGCAGACATTAACGTAAATTTGATTCAATCAAATAAATTAAATGCAACTGCAATTACTTTGAGAGAAACATAGAACATAGAGCATTAGGTACATTTAAAAAAAAAAAATTTTAAATTAATGAATATTAAATCACGATTTCAATTTGTTGATGAAGTTTAATAAGGATGTAGTAACAAATCAATTACGGATAATTCATGTGTACAATTTCCAACAAATTGTGTCTTTCTATGCTTTAATTTGTTGCTAAACTCGTTAGCAGATATTTGTAATTAAATCTTAACGACAAATTCAAAATAAAGTACCTATTATTTAAAACGATTAACGTTCGATGATGTTACATTATTTTTAGCAAATGGTGTCACGAGACAATTAATTGATCAACAATAATTAATCTATTTTAACACTATAACTATAAATAAAGAAACAATAAAACTATCAAGTTCGAAGTACGATTTTAAGTCTTAAATTCAAGAAGAAAGCATTGACAAAAGGTTAAAAAGAAAATGGATCAAGAAAAACACTGTAAATCAAAATGTATTGTGTACAACGAAAAATGCAAAGTAACAAATAATGTATAATAATAAATCATTCATTTAGTTAATGTGCAACTTGTATGAAGATAATTAGAAGTTCTAGAAACCCACATTTGGTTAAACGATTTAGCCGGGTACCGATTTTAACTTTTTACACGTCTACAACATACTTATTATATCAATTTAATATTCTGTACATAAACTTTTGAACAATAAAACGAAATATGCGAACAGTTGGTTCCACAGTTATCAAAAAGTCAATAAAGCACAGAGCACTGTTAATTACAGCTATTTATTTACTCCATAGGAAAATGGGGTTTAAATAATAAATGTACCTCAAATTTAGACGTTTTGTTATTCAATTAGCATGAAATGGCCCAATAAGCTTTATAACTTTTTAAAAATGTATGAAAATGAAGCTAATTCCCGAAATATAGTTTGGCCCTGGAGAAAAGAATGCGCAATAAACTAGCGATCGAATAGTGTACACATCTCTCACCTTCCACCTTCTCCAAGTCCCGGCTAGTAGCAAGAAGAATGAGGGGGTGTAATAAAAGTTAAGGGGTTACATGGGTAAAAAAATTAAGAAGAGCAAAATTTAAACAATATTTTATAAAATTTTCATTTTGTAAAAATTTTGAAAATTAAACCGTTGGAACCTGGTTTTAGGAGACCTCTTAAAAAAAGTCTCCTCGCGGTAGTCAGGATAACTCATGACAGCTTCACCCGAAATCAAAAAACAATATTTTTACAGTATAGCTCGGGATTGAACGAAGGATTTAAAAAAATTGAAATTTGGGCGAAAGTTAATATTCCCGAACTCGAAAGTTTACTTTTTCCAATAGAAATGGCTTCACCAAATGAAAAAGGACAATTTTACAAGTCTTTCACGGTGAGGATGAATTTGGTGAGTCCTTTATTAAGCCCACAATTTAAATTTGAAGATCGAGATATTTCTACAAGAAACACATCATGTAAGTACACTATTGCGTAATATTACGCTATAATTTACCACATTCTGTCACCAGTCCTTGCGCTGTACGTGAGTCGTCACTCACAAGACGAAGAGCTACCAGTCGCTCCTCAGGATCCAAAATTTCGAGTATTTTCGCGCACTGGGATATTTTAAATAAGTTTAACCTCTTCTAGGACCCCGTGGCTACTTTTATAGGTTACTTTTGGCTCCAATATATTTTTATAACTTTTAATAGTTGGCCCTGATATCTGTCGGGTTGATTTCGAAAATTTCGAGTTCTGCCGCGCTCGGGAATATTTTTAAAAATTGTAGAAAAGCCAAGGGTTTCGCTCCTTCAACAAAGTTGTATTTTATAAATATATAAAACTTATTTACAATTACTTTTAGCGCTAAAAGTTTATTTGAATTTTCGATGGGCGGGGTTACGGTTTTAAAAGAGCCAATGAGAAAATTGCATTTCAAATTAATTTTTAAAGCCGATTTTTCCAAAATTTCTGTAAATTTTATTTTGCTTATCTGCTAAGTAGATCTACATCTTTCATAATTCGTTCTAAAAATTTTCAAATTCTAAATTCGGGCATCTTAACTGCCACCGAAATTTGAATTTTTGGCAAAGTTGTATGCAAAAATGTACAATTTTCGGTAAAATCTACACCTTATAAACCTGGGGCCGTCCTCAAGAACGTCCGCAATCTTTTCCAATTTTTAAACCCCTCCACCTTTGTCACAGTTGGTCAACTATCCCCTCTCCGGAAGTCCAATGGTAACAAATCAAGAACCCCCTCATTTATAAAATTGAACTTCACGTTAATTTTAGAAAAACATTAAAATTTTAGCTTTTACATTTTATTTATAATTTTAATTTTTTATATTAATAAATTTCCAAATAGTTTAAGAGGAATCATAGTATTTTAAAATTATAAAAAAATACTCAAGCACAATTTTATTAAAAATCCCAAAAATGAAATTTTTATGCGGACGTCACATTTGGCTATCCCCTCGTCCTTTTGGTCACATTTGTAACCCCAAAAACAAGGACGTCCTTTATAGAGGACCCCTTATAAAATAAGCTGTGATCATAGAAAAAACCCTTCGTTCAATCACTAGACAATCCTATCTGGAAGAAGTGTACAAAATTGCAATAAGATCGGTGCATTAGTTTTTGAGAAATCGTGTCCACCGACTTCAAAAACAGAGTTTTGAGAAAATAGCTATTCAAGTTTTAATTCCAACGATTAATTAGGTTAATAAAAAATATCCAAAGGCTCTTTCTTCTCGAGTTTTACTCCAATTGACTTGAAACTTTGGGAAAATATTCTTAGCATGTACTATTATTAAAAAAAATTTTTTTTTCAAATACATGTAACCCCCTTAAATGGGGCTGCTCTCTTAATATTTTAAGTATTAAATTAAAAATTATTAAAAGTTTAAGGAAATTTAATTGAATTTGACAATAAATTAGCGAATTATAATATTTAGCCTATTATATAATATTGAAAATAGTGTGTCCGGACAGAACAGAACTTGAAAAAACAGAACATGAAAAAACAGAACAGTAAAAAAACAGAACAATGAAAAACAAAAAGTAAAAACCAGAACAGTGAAAAACAGAAGAACGAAAAACAGAACCATGAAAAAAAACAAAAATGATAAAACAGAACAAGGAAAAAATAGAATATTAACAAAAGAGAACACTAAAATAACTGAACCTTGACAAAAGAGAACACTGAAAAATGAGAATAACGGAATCAAGTTTTATCAATTATTCACATAAATTTTATTATTTAGTTGTGATTTTGTTATGGGTTATGATTATTTAATTTAGTCGCGTATTTAAAAAATGCCTATGAGGGAGGGGGTCAAACCAGATTATTTTTCAGATACTCGTTAACCCATTCGTGCGCGTTAGTGCTAAAGAGATAAATGACAAAATCTAAAGATCAAAAATAAAATAAATTTACAACTTTTTCAAACTTAAACTTGAAATTTTAAAACCGCGTAGTCAACATTATTTTTATAACGGAAAGTTTCAGAGATACAATTCGAATCATCCGAACCACCCCTAAATAGGAGATTTTTATGCATTTTTAAAAAGCATATATTTCTGCTGTTCGGATTTTTTTCTCGGAAGCGGAAATTAAAGATTGCTACTTCTATTTGTGTCAAAGTTTGATAAGAAAAATCACCAGAGCTGGTTTGAAAACCGTATATGAGTCTGATATTGATGTAAAATTGAAACTAAAGTCCCTAGCTGCTCTGTCGTTTGTACCACCACACAAAGTGCGGTCCGTACTTTACGACCTTGCGCAATATTTTCCAATGATTGCTAACAATGACGTGTTGGCGTATTTCTTCTTCACATATTATAGAGAAGGAGGTCCACACTTTGGAGAGTAGGACCGAGGTAGAAGAATATTTTTAGTTAGTAAAGAGTTTGTCAAAACAACCTGCAAGGAGGGGATCGTGCGGAGGCTGCATATGGTCGGTTTTGACTAACGCAGCCACGGCTAATCTCGGATTCACTCTAAAAATATATACTACATTATATATTTTTAATAATTTAGTCAATATTTTACACAAATTAGGAGTTGTCCATAAAGGACTTCCTTGCCTTGGGGGAAAAAGAGTCACAAAATGTGACCAAATGTGACAAGAGGTAGGGGGTTAACCAAATGTGACGTCTGCATAAAAATATCATTTTTGGAATTTGTCAAAAATTGTGTTTGACTATTTTTATAATTTTACAATATTATGATAATAAATGAAGGGGGGTCCTTGATTTATGACCATGCGGAGGAAGGAATAAAAATTGTGACCAACTGTGACAAAGGAAGGAGTCAAAATTTAGAAAAAATTGTGGACGTCCTTGATAGACTGCCCCTTACAGCATTCTCTTACACGTAGTACGTGTCGGCTGGATTAAAAAAGTTGTTAAAATACGTCATTTTCGGTGTAATATATCCTTAAACTTATAACTAAACAATCAAAACTCATGCAAACAATTGACAAAACTTCATCCCGATGTTCTCATTTTTCCTTGTTCTATTTTTTCATTGTTTTGTTTTTTTACTGTTTTGTTCCATTTATATTTCGTTCTATAGCAAACTCGTCAGATAAACATGAATTGATTTAAAATGTAAATTATGGAAAAAATGTATTTATTAAAACCGAGGTGTCAATGAATTAATTATTTGATTTTTAGACTTAAACTTTTTACCGACCTCCCTGATATCTTATTATTAAATGTCAAGAAATAATATTGTTGTACCCAAAAAGTTTATTTTAAGAATAATTATTTCTTGGCATTTAATACGATATCAAGTAGGTCGTTAAAAAGTTTTGTAAAAAAGTCAAATAATTCATTCATTGACATCTCGGTTAATAAATACATTGTTCCCATAATTTACATTTTAAAATTCAATTATCAATCAATCAAAAGTGTGGAAAAAATTCACCAATTTTTGTTAAATTCAATTAAAATTTCATTAAACTTACAATAACTGTTAATTTAATACTTAAAATATATTTTCACAAGTTAATTAACATTTATATATTTTATAATGTCCTTTTAATATACCCAAATATCCTTCACATGTGAAGTAATGTAAAAGTAATAAAAGTCAGTTTTATTGTCTCCAAAAACCCAAAGAGGTTAAATTAGGCCACTTTTTGTACATTTCAAGTAGGTAGTAATTGAAATTGATTTTAACTTCCATTAAACGTGATTATCAGTTTCTTGTAGTAATTTGTGAACAATGTATGTTCACCTGAACTGTTCGTAGTACATAGCGAGAAATCGAAGGGTATAATCAGTTGTCATCTTTTTATTTTTATGGATTCTTGAGCAGATAACATCAGATCCCATAATAAATTCTCATGAATTCATAAAAATAGTTGGAACTTTTTTGGCCCACGCTGAGATGCATGGTTTTTATCTTATACATAATAATGTAGATGCCTAATGAATGCAAAAAACTTACGATTGCCTTGTCAACGTTGTAGCCATTAAAAATGGCGACAATTTCGAGTCGTGGTGCAGTCTTTTTTTATATTTGACCTCTATGTTAAATATTGATCGCTGATGGCTCACCTCCAAACTCAAGTTTAAAAAAGTAAATTAAATCATTTGGGTATCACATTTAACATAATAAAAAATAAAAGGGGGAAACTTTGCAATAAAATATCAAAATTAATCCTAATTTATTTGAACAAGTCTGAGATTACACTTTTCAGTTTTTGCTTCATTTTTCATTTGATGGATTGAAGATTCACATGCAAGCGGTAGATTAAGATCGTTTCCTTCTCCTTTTTCTCAAATGTTTACATTTTTTAATGCAGTTAGGAAATATTAAAAAAATTGGTGTAGATTCCTAATATATTTCATCCCCAAGAGAAATGGACCGTTATGATTTCAATTTTACTAATTTACGAAAAGGTAAATCGGGTGCCTATTTTCATATTTTGGATAATATGTATATAGTAAAATTTGGAAAGACATCAGCGGATTCACAATAGAAAGCGCATCAAAATGTAAGTCTAATCGATTTGGATGGTAGTTTTAAACGATTTTGCTAATTGACTCGATTGTTATTTCAAATTTCAATTAACCAAGATGCCAGTCCTGCATTAGCGTTTAGTGGTTTCTAAAGACGAAAAAGCACTTTATAATAATGCCAATTTAATAGCCAAAAATAAATTTGCATAAAACCGTGGGTGGTTTCTTTTTCGCTAATCTTAGAAACTGTAAACTATAGATGAATCTCTTCGATAAAGTTCAATAAGTGATTTTTATTAATTGTACGCCCAATGTGAAAACGCTCTGCCCATTCTGCATGGTATAATTATAAAAGTTGGCACTCAAATTTTGAGTGCCTAGTTCTTGGTATATTATGCTATGTAGGCATGACAATTATCAATCAGGTAAAAAATATGAATTTAGAAAACACTTGGCGAAGCAATATAAAAATCAATACCTACAGCAATTTTATGAAAATAATAATTATTAGCTAAGTTGAATTTTTTGGCGATAAAAATTCGATAACCTTTTAAACGATTAAGTTGCGAAAGGAAATTAGCAGGATTAAAAAATTAAGAAAAACCATTCGAAAACCTACACGCAAAAGGGGGCAAGAACAAACGTTAATTTCAAAGAACTTCAAACCTACACGGATTAACTCCAGTTAGTCACTCGTTCTAAATATATTTTCAAAGGTGCAATACAAAGTAATAAGCTATGACTCTTCTTAATAAATTAGTTAAATAAAATAGTACATATTTATATAAAATATAACAAAGAAGTTAGTGAGGTCGATCCTTTAAGATTAAATACACCCTTATCTTATATAAACAATTATTTTTTTTAAATAATTACAGACCATGTTGACAGTAATAATTATTATTAATATTAATAATAAAATGCATCAAGGCCAATAAATATGAATATAAATCTCAAGCAGAACAATAGACTTACATTGAACAAAGTAAAATGTTTTCAATCCTAATATGTGTGAGAAGCGTTTCCTCTTCATGATCTGTCTAACTATCCATAAAGCGAAGTTTTAAAAATAAACCACTGCATAAAAGTTACTTCAATCCACACACGAATTACGTTCACACAAAACTGCGGTTCGCGCAGAAACGATTTTCTAATTTGCTACTGCTTACTACTACTACAGCTGACGACAAAAACAATACTTTCTAATTGCGACAAAACACTAAACTTCGCACTGGAATTATTATTTTCGTCGGCACCCAAGTGCCCTGCACGTCCTTAACGTCGTCGCACTTGCTACTACTAAATTAATAGTTAGCCACCTCGTGAATGCATGTCGATAATCACCTCAGTATCTTTTCTTATCAAAATTTACATTATTTAATTTTTATTTAAAATTATATTTACTGTCAAACCGTTAATGATTTACAAAACATAAATAAAAATGATTTCAAGAGGTAAAAGTTTAAATAAACAAATAAAGTTAACCTGAAAGTTGCACTTCGAATACGTCAATTGTAAATAATTTACCAATTTCTTGAATAAAATTTCAAGTGTTTCGTTGCTTAGCGTCGAGTGCGATGTATTTTTAAATTGTCCGTTTTAAAACTGTCCATTTATTTAAATTATACAAATATTTAACTAATTTTGTAACGATTTGACAGCTCGTGAATAACCCCCCCGGACAGCAGTTAACACAGAACGTCAGTTACAAGCTGTTCACTAGCACTACCAACAGTAGAAGTTCAAAGTTACTAATTTCGTTCAAATTCGAAAACTTTAAATTTAAAAAATGATTACTAGCATAATTATTTGTTTCATAATTTTTCATCAATATTGTTAGGTACTAATAAGTACTTAAGTAAAATCTTTGATATACATTATTTATTTTCAGTATTATCATAAGAGAAAAATCAACTGTTTTTTTTTTTGGAAATCTCCGCTTATTGTCAATAGAAGAACTTCATACCTGCTTTTTGAGATAAACAAAAACAGTAAAATTATTTTCTTCTATTCGAACTTTAGAGTGTTATTTGGAAAGAGAATGTCTCGTCGCTTTATTTACTAGTATTAAAAAATAAAGGGTGTTTCAATACGACGGATCGATATTAACAGTAAATAAGACAACGTTAAAAATTTTTGACTTTTTTATTTAATTATATTATTTGGCACATACAATTACGAGGGCAGATTATTAAGTCTATTATGTTATTTAAGAATAAGACAGAAAAACCATCTTTTTTGGGAAAAATTCATTTTATTTTTCAATAATAATAATAGTCTCTTTTAGGTCAACACACTTAATTCAACGTCGTTCAAGTTTTTGAAACCATCAGTTATAATAAGATTTCCCAAATTCTTCAAAATAAACAGCACCTATCACTTCTTCATTTGAAGTAAATCTCTTCCCTCCAAGCCATTTTTTCAAATTTAGAAAATAGTAAAAATCACTTGACTAGGAGTCAAATTTAGTGAATATGACAGTTGTGCCAGCAATGGTAGCACGTCAAAACACCGAAAACAAAAACACCGAAAGTACCACTAATCTAAACTAGATGCCTATTATAGAGTAAACTATGTTGACAACATAATAAATGACATTTTAACCAAAAATAAAGAACTACTACCTATATTATATTTATTTAAAAATGAGGTTCAAGTACGATAAAACGAAGTCTTTGTCTGTGATAATTTTACAAAATTTTTATTACAATTAGTTATATAATATTATTATACTCGTACAATCAGTTTTTAAATTTTAAAATTCGCACAAAAATTCGAACCAGAACGGAAAATGGAAAGTTTTCGCGAATAACTCCGCGACGGTTGTAGTTCAAACGATGAAAATGGAAGCTCATTGGAGGTCAAACGAAGCTCAAACGTTTGACCTCCAGACAAACAAGACAGAGCTTGACAAACGGAGGTTGCATTCCCCTTCCCAAGTTTTCGCGTATAACTCAGCGAAAGTTGTGGTTCAAACGATGGAAAAGGAAGCTGATTGAAGCTCAAACGATTGAGACCAATTTCACAAAAAAATTCCCTATGGGGAAGGGATGTCGAAATGTACCTCAGTTGATTGCGCTAACAACCAGGCAAATGACCGTCTCAATTAGTTAGAAAAGATTAAAACAAGTAAAATGTATTATGAATAAACTCGATATTTCCAATAATAACGCTAAAATCGATTTGATTTTAAAAATCACCAAAACGCTCGCGACTTACATTCTGTTGGCGGTACGTGCGTCCCAATATACACGAATCAACCGATTCGGGCTAACTATAGCAGCACGAGGAGAGAGTCAGTCGCTTCCTGCTATCTGTCGGGTCAACATCCACACTTTTCCGAGTAGGACCGTTTTAGGAAAATATTTTTAATAAGTAAAGCGCTTGTCAAAACGGCTTGAAGAGGCCGGAGCGCAGGGGAAATCTCGATTTCACCCAAAAATTATTTTTGTAAAAGTACTTTTTAAATCGCTGCGGTTTAATGTTTTATTCAAATAACAGTACACGTACCTACTCTAACAGCACCGGTGACGGAGATTCCCAGACCGCGATTTAAACAAGGTGGAACTCGGATGACCGCAGTTCTTAGGCTTCTATACAGCTACCTTTTTGGTTTACAATTATATAATATTTTGTAATTATTTTTAATTTAAATTTATAATTTTTCTTTATCTGCACGATCATCAGATTATCTTAATTTTTTTAGTTGGTAACTAAAATTTTCTATATAAGAAATTGATTTGCATTTTGTAAGTGTTATTTTTACGTTTTACGTAATTTTTACTTTCACTCTTTCGCACCTTTAATTGGTTAGTTCATTTATTACCAACCCAAAAAAAAGTGTAAGATGAATAAAATAATCTCATAAACAATTGAAAAAGCGTCCACAACTCTGTGTGTTTGATCTCAATTAATTATTTTGAATCTTGTTAATCCATTCACGCGTTTGTCCATCTACCCACAAAAAAAGTAAAATTTAGTGACAAAAGGTTTTTTTGTCACTAATTTAGTGACTTTGAATTATGCGGACGGACGGACGGACGGACGGACACGAAGCCAGATCATAAGGCTTCTTTCTATACTATGTATAAGCCTAAAATATAATATAAATTAATAATAACAAAATAATAAAATTTGCGGTCGGTTCACAAATTGTGGAAAAAACGGCTTTAACAGTTAATTTGGAATTTTATTTTTGCCTCTTTTAAGCTATAACCCCGCTCTCCAAAATTGAAATAGGTTGTAGCGACAGTAAAGATGCCATAATCTCTTTTTTTACAACAAATTAAGAAAGTTCACGGTGTAATTAACAAATAAAAAAATAAAATTTGTGGTGGGTCAACAAATTTCCTAAAAAATTCACTTTTAGTGTAAATCCCAGTCTTGACGTAGTTGTGTTTATCAAAACCCACTTTCCGAATCCTGCGCTCCGCTCCGAGTGCTATAAGCAATTTTGATAAGCGCTTCACACACTAAAAACATCCCCCAAGACCATCCAACTCGAAAAAGTGTGGAAGTTGATTCGACGGATGTTGAGAGCGACTAACTCTTTCCTAACGCTGCTTTAGTTAGCCCGCCTTGTGGTCGATTCGTGCATATCAAAGAACACGCACCGTTAATATAATGCTTTAATTATTGCGTAATATTGCGCAATAATACATTTACATGTATTTTTATGGAAAAATTGTAATTTTCAAAATTTAATTGTAGCCTTATTACAACTCCGACAAGATTGATCCTCACCTTAAAAAGCTTGTATTTTTCTGTTCTTTCATTTGGGAAAGCCATTTCTATAGGAAAAAGTATATTTTCGATTCCGAAATCTTAACTCTCACCAACAGTACCATATAAGAGGCATCTTATTTAGATTAGTGGTACTTTCGGTGTTTTTGTTTTAGGTGTTTTGACATGGAATCGGAACCAATTCGTAACCAAATCAAATACTATAGATGAGTCATCTAATTCATGCAGTTTTGCCATTCCAAATCTTGACGTGTGCGCTGGTGCATTATCGTGATAAAACAACACCTTTTTTTGCTTAAGGAGGTCATTTTTCCTGGATTCAATTGGTCCCATAATTCTGCATACTATACTCCTGTCATTGTTTTTCCTTTCTCAAGATAGTCGATGTGCACTATTCCAAGAGTATCCCAAAACATCTGCCATAACCTTTCCAGCCGATGAAACTGTTTTTGCTTTCTTTGGAACGCTTCCATCAGTTTCAACCCGCCGTTTTGACTATTTTTGTTTCTGGGATATAGTAGTGAACCCTATTTTGTCAACAGTTATAAATCGATGCAAAAATTATTGAGGATTACGCTAAAATAATGCCAAACACTGCTTTGAAATGTTCATTCGATTGCGTTTTGATCGTTTGTGACAGTAGCGGATTTAGCACTGACAAGATGAAACCGGCAACTTCCCCTCACTGAATTGATCCATTTTCATTGTGCGTGTAGGTCTTGTATTGAACTTCAACAGGTGCAAGTATAAGGGCACGCTTCTTTGCCAATTTCGAGAAAATTGAATTTAAATAATTATATATTACTGATGAACTGCATAAAAATTAACATAAATTTGGTAAGTTGTTAATGGAATTGCGTAAGATTGCAAAAAAATAAAAACATGCGAAGAGTACTGGGATTGCATCCAGCTCCTGCCAATTTTTAAAAAAATTTTTATTATGAATTCCCCTAGTATAATATGTATGTCATCGTTCTCAAAAAAACCAAGGCGCTATAATAAACCCTACTCACAATCAGTAAACATTGAATGTTTTGCCTTTCAGCAGTGAGGCACTCCACACCCCAGACCTCCCGGTTTGTGCAGTTTATTTTTATCAAAATGACCGATCTAGAAAAACTAATTAATCCTTATGTTAACAAGTCACACTCAAGTAACTAATATCCCAATTAGCCCAAAATATAAAGCAAAGTTTTAGAGACCGTGGGGATTGGGGTGTAGAACATCCTCCAGTGCCTCACTGCTGAAAGGTAAAACATTCAATGTTTATCTTGATAATGATAACCATAAGTTTGCAAATTTATCTATCACAGTTTGAGTGTTTCTGGGGTGCTCCACACCCCAAAGTACCCCACACCTGTAAGTGTACAGAACTTGAAGAAGTATTTCTTGATCGATTAGAGATTTCAAAGAGTGACAAAATTTTAAGCATATTTCTTTATTTAAAAAATTGACGACCCTTACTACCTGAGCTGTGTATTTGATTGAAGTTGTAATATAAAAGCGTAAACAGCAGTATAGCGTAAAGCATACACCGGCCGACTTTAAAGCGGTAGACCATGGTTCGATTCCTAGTCGAGTCGGATACACTGCTGTGATCAAAGGTCCAATATCAATCTGTGGACCATGGGGAAGGCAACGAAACCACCCATTAATTATATTCCCTAGTAATGTCAGCTTGGCTTCAGCTAAGTTGACTCCAACATCCGGATAGGCACCGAAAGAAGAAGAAACAGCAGTATAGCGTGAAGCGTAAGGTAACGGTTTGAATATCGATCTGTGGACTATGGGAAAGGCAACAGGAAACCACCCGATGAATTATACTCCCTAGAAATTCATCTTGGCTTCTACCAAGTTGGGTATGCTTCTGACAAGAAGCAAACGATGAAGAAGAAAAACAATGAAGAGAAATATAAAAGCGTTAAAACCAAACTTTCGTTTATTAACTTAACTATACTAATACAAACACAGAACAATTTACAAAATACAATAATTATCAATAACTAATCTTCTGAAAATATGAATCTTGGTTTAATAATTCTTCTTCCATGACTTGTTTTATCCTAAGAGTTCCTTGTTTTCTTCGTCGTTGATTTTTCCCTAGTTTTAGTATTAAGTTCTCTATTTCTTCTGAATATTTTTCCTTCTCATGTTTTTACAAAATGTATTGCTTTGAGTTGCTTTCTTCTTTAATCTCACCTGCAATCCATTTTTCTACTGGGCGTTTTAAATCCTATTATTTCATCTTTTTCACAAAAGGAAAGATATTTTTTAGAAATAGATATTATTATCTTTATTTTTATGTAAGTAGTACCTACATAAATAAATTTTTATATTTTGAAACTTTTGTTAAAATTTTATTTTTATACATTATTATTTTGTTGCCAATATTGTTATTGTACTTTACAATTCTGACATATCTCACGTATCCCTTTTACCAGTTCCATGGCTCTCTTTTGTTTTTCAGTGATCCTATTAAATTTTATTAATTTAGAAATGTTCACAAAATTAGTGGTATTGGGTATGGATTTTGGAAATTTTGAGCATTTTCCATATTTACCTGCATATTCAAAAACATATTCAAAAAGTGTAAAATTTGAAGTCAATGTTGTTCTCATATAATTAGCATAATCTAAAATTAATGCGTATGAATGATAAATCCATTCATTTTCATTATTAAAACCAACGTCAGATAAATTTATTAGATTATAACCTACACCAGCTAAGAATCTATATTTTAAAAATTCTGCATTCTCTACAGGGTCTAAACCACTGAAATCAACTTTTGCTATCAATGGTGAAATAACTTCATAATTATTTAAAAAATTTTTAGTATGCAGAATTGCATTTAATCTGGCCCAAGTTATGTCATCATTTGTTGGTTCACTTCGAAATATAAATTGACGTTAAATTCGTCAAGTCTTACAAGAAAAGAATGTTCTTCACCTAGTTCCACCAATTGAGCATTTCTTATTTTAAGAACATTAATACGTTCTTTTAGGGTCTTACCGTTTTCAATAAAGCGTTTTATAGGACCTTTATCTACTGCAGACAACTTAGATGCAAGTTACCAAAATTTTTCGTAAAAATACTTCTTAAATCGCCGCGGTTCAATGTTTTATTCAAATAACAGTACACGTACCTACTCTAACAGCACCGGTGACGGAGATTCCCAGACCGCGATTTTTACCATTTTTGAAGTGTTTATGAAAGATGGGGGTCTAATTAGCATATAAAAAAATAAAATTTGCGGTCGGTTCACAAATTGTGGAAAAAACGGCTTTAAAAGTTAATTTGGAATTTTATTTTTGCCTCTTTTAAGCTATAACCCCGCTCTCCAAAATTGAAATAGGTTGTAGCGACAGTAAAGATGCCATAATCTCTTTTTTTACAACAAATTAAGAAAGTTCACGGTGTAATTAACAAATAAAAAAATAAAATTTGTGGTGGGTCAACAAATTTCCTAAAAAATTCACTTTTTGTGTAAATCCCAGTCTTGACGTAGTTGCGTTTATCAAAACCCACTTTCCGCATGCTGCGCTCCGCTCCGGGCGCTACAATCGGTTATGATAAGCGCTTCACACTCTAAAAACATCCCCCAAGACCATCCAACTCGAAAAAGTGTGGAAGTTGACCCGACGGATGTCAGAGAGCGACTAACTCTTAATCTAAATAGACGTGAAGTTCAATTTTATAAATGAGGGGGGGGGTCCTTGATTTGTAACCATTGGACGTTCCGGGGAGAGGGGATAAAAGATTGTGACCAATTGCGACAAAGGGTGGAGGGGGGTTAAAAAAGTGGAAAAAATTGCCCCCGTCCTTTATGGACGACCCCTTGGCTGGGCCGGGATTTGGGCGGCGTTGAATCCCTGTCGCAATCAAACTAAATTACATATCTGCTTAATTTTTTATATTTAGGGGTTTGAAAGTTGGTACTTGTCAAAAAATACTCTGACTTGACGATATTAGCGACATATTTGTTTGCTTCTAAGTACTTAATATCTGCCCTTGTATGTGCGAAAGATAATTTCGCCCAAATGTTCGCCAAGACGTCAGTGGTACACTTTTCCTCGATGGTTAAAATTTTTGATAACGTCTCTGCATAATTGCTCCTCGATCTCACAATGTCCTCATCATCTCGCTAAAGCTCTCCTGATGCATATTTTCAGTCCCAATTTAGAATTTTGGATTCAAAATAGTTTAAATAATCTTTTATTTTTGATTGTACCTCTAGTTATTTAAAAAATTAGTTGGAGAGGAGAGCTGGAGACATGCTAACCCCCCCTCCTAATATTGGGTTCAAAAGAATCGTAATGCTTTGTGATTTATTTGTACATCTTTTATTTTTATTTTTTGTTTTCGGGAAATTTAGAAAAGTTAGGGGGGGGGTGCTAATTGCTAATTTTGAACTTCAAATTTTGAATCCAAAATAGTTCAGATTGTTTGTCTTCTTTTGTACATGTTAGTACAAGTTTTATTTTCTTTTGTACCTCCTTTAGTTATTCAAATATTAAGAAAAACAAAAACAATACTGACCAAGATATACACGAGTATTATTAAACAAAAATACAAATTTTAATAAAAACACCAAAATTAATAAAGGCAAATAGTTTTAAAATCAAAAACTGATTTTTTATAATTATTTAATAATTTATTATTACAGATATATAGACCGTTTTGAAATCAAAATTCGAAATCGAGGGGTGGGACTGAAGTATGCATTTTTATCACTGTCCATTTTGTGCTATTTATTATTCAACAAAAATAACGGCGTAGGAAAAATTTTGTTTAAGTAAAATATGAATAATTGACTGTGACCAGCAGTATAGCGTAGAGTACACATCGGCCAACTAGAAAGCGGGAGTCCGCGGTTCAAGTCCTGATCACTTCGGATACGCTGGTGTGATCAAAGATCCGATATCAATCTTTAGACTGTGGGGAAGGCAACGGGAAACCACTTCATTCATTATATTTCCTAATCGCAAAGTCAGTTTGACTTCGGCTAAGTTGATCGCCTTTGCAATGTAAAGTGTACAGAACTTGAAGAAGTATTTCTTGGTCGATTAGATATTTCAAAGAGTGACAAAATTTTGAGCATATTTCTTCATTTAAAAAATTGACGACCCCTTGCTACCTGAGCTGTGTATTTTATTGAAGTTGTAATATCAAAGCGTAAACAGCAGTATATTGATGCAGTATATTAGATGCAAGTTTAGTTATATCTATAATTGCCCTTTTCTTCTTTGAAAGATCCACTCTTGTATTCGATGCTGAAGTTCCCGGATAACTTTGCACAATGTGACTCGTAATAACTGTATCTGTCTGTGAAGTTATTGTTTCAGGTAAATTCGTACTTAAACCTGATGCTGATCGAACTATCTGTTCTTCACAATGCGTTTCCTCGTGATTTCTTGCATTCTCCATTGACTTTGCTATTTCGATTGCTTTCGACAGATCAATCTTTCCATAATTCAATAATCTTTGTTTTATATCAGCATTGTCTTGATGTAACCCGCAAATGAAAACGCTTTTCACTAGAGTTTCGCGTAAATGTTCTAATTCACAAGTTAAACTTAAGTTAATAAGATCCGCAGCATAGCCATCGATCGGTTCACCAGTCTTCTGTCGTCGACCAAAAAAATTGTGCCTCTGAATTTCTAAATTGTTTTCATGCATAAAATAATTCGAAAATAGTTTTACCAATTCTTCATGTTTAATATCTTCGATCTTTACGTTAAATCTTCTGAAGATATGCATTATTTCTGAACCAAGATGATTCAGTAAAATTGTATTCTTTCTCAAATCCGACTCACTTTCATCTATCCCTGTTGCGATTACATATTCTTTGAATTCTTTAATCCACTTATTCCAAACATCTGCCATATTGTTTTGCGTAATTTCGATAGGCGACACGCCAATTGTTTT
This sequence comes from Lycocerus yunnanus, assembly GCA_036346125.1. Lineage (NCBI taxonomy): Eukaryota > Metazoa > Arthropoda > Insecta > Coleoptera > Cantharidae > Lycocerus > Lycocerus yunnanus. The sequence goes on along the minus strand of JARFIX010000022.1, from coordinate 3,158,886 downwards.
TGTTGCATTGTTGTTTTCCATCTTAATTTAAAACTTACTTTCTTCTTTTATAACCAATACACTAATTTGAAATTCTTCTGACACAATATTATACTTTGAAACACCTTTTAAATGCAGGTATTTATTTATTAGACAATAATAATCACCTCTAACTGTGTAAATACCCAACAAAATATAATGTTTAGCATGTTAGGTTGCGTTTGGTACTAAAAATTAGTACCAATCCAGAGTGAGCAAAATACACTAAAATACAAGATACAGTTTGTATTTCAAATACAAAATACATTATATTTTAAATTTTATATAAATAGGTACCTATTTTTTTATTTTAAGTTTTTAGGTGCATTAATTATGCTATTAGCAACTTTATTCTCTAGTGGGTTTTTATAAGTGATGTGGTTGATCTACATCAGCATATCGATGTTCGCAGGAGGGCCGAGCTAAAAAATTCCGTGAAATGTTATTCAAACCAGGAACTTCAGCCTTGTAAGTCAACCAACGATTACGCCAACCCACTGCTGTGAACTCGGTAAGCATTCCGAATTCCACTACGATGATTTACATTTCCAGAATTTATATCGTAGTTGTACACCAAATGAACTCCGAAAAACCAGTGTTACTATACTTGTGTTAAATTTAACGAAAACCCTTTTTAACGTTGGGAAAAATTTTGCAAACTAAGAAAGCATTTGGTCCAAAAGAATTATTTATGATAAGTATTAGTTTCATGCACATTTATAATTTATTACCACTCAGAACTACAAATATAACTGAAACAAGAGGCCTTAATTTTTGATAATCAGCTCTAAGTCTCAATATTAAAAAAACCAAACACCAGATTGATACGTATAATACAATAAACATGTTTTTGTAGTAATTAAAGAAAAATTTAAATTTGTTATGCAACTTTTTCTGTCGTGCCCGTTTCAAAATCCCCAAATGGACAGTTGATTTTTAAAACGGTGGCATTGATTCAAAACTAAGCACAATTCACAGAAAACGATTTAATTTAAAAATGTGTACAGTATTTATTTGCTACTAAATTTACAATAATTTAAATTGTACTACAAACACAAACCTTGAATACCTAATTATTGTGATATAATTTTTGCAATAAAAAATGTTCATTTCCATGCTTGCTTTAGGGCTTTTCTCGACGCCAAATGTTTGGTAACGTATGAAGCCACCGTTAGTCCAATCAACACTACAGCTATTAACCAATGATCAAAATCTTCTTTCAATAAATCGAATGTTTTGGAAGGGGTCACCCTTGTGTAATATAAATCCAAACCATGTACCAATACCAAACAAGTACTTTCTAAACGCGCGGGAGAAACTTGAATACCTTTGACACGTGCCAAGCTGTGATTATAATTAATTGTCGCCTCTGCGGGTAAGGGCAGTTCAGGTAAATAAGGAATGTAACCTTCTTCAGGATTAACAGGCCCTTGAGCATTTCTGGGTTCTAAAAACGCCCATGGTATTTCCGTCACGGCACCGTTGCTTAGAGCAACAAGGATGTGCTTATTGGTGATTCCACGTTCCGTTAAAGTACTTTCTATCACCAACGGAGTAGCGGGAAAAATGTAAGCCTGCATTTCTGGATGCGGTAATTGACTTACAGAATGCGAACTAAAAGCGGTGCTGTTGCTTTGAACTGATCCTTCATATAATTCAACTGTTGCTAACTCCACACGTCTAAATCTCTCGTTATAGTACGAGTATACTAACCAATTTTCAGAATGTACCAAGTGAACAGGTTTGCTTGCACGTTTATGAATAGCGGAAAATACTACCAAACCAGTTACTCCGTCAATTAAATACACACTCAACACGTGCTTGTGAATTGGATCATCGTTAAGGGTTGCTACTGCCAATAAATTAGGATTCACGTATTTGTATAAGACGGAACGATCGGCTAAAACACGTCCTTGAGAATGTACTTTCTCGATACTCGGGCGAACACCTAATGCTATTAATTCTGCTTGTCCTAAATTGATGTTCCAAGTTGGAGTAACTTTTAACTTTTCGTTATTACTAGAAGCCAAATTATAACCACGCAGAGAAGGCGTTTTATCATTTGCAGTATACAAAAACGTTGAACTTAGATGTTTTAATAGTACAGATTTGGTACTTGCAGGATACAAATGAACATAACCATCTTCAGACAAAACCAACAAACCTCGTAAGTGTTCGTCGTCTTCATTTGGCAACAACATAGCTTGATCAATGTGATAAGTTAATCGCTCCAGTTTGCTATATTCCTCTCCAGTAATTGGGTCAAAGGTAAAAATAACACCGTTATTGGTAAGTTTGTCTTTCATTAAAATTGAGCATCGTGGGGATAAAGGCGAATATCGAGCAGTTCTTTGAACAAACAACAACATGGTCTCTTTCCCCAAGCTTTTAAATGGCTTGACATTTGAAAAAAAGCGTGTCCAAATGATGTTACCAGTTAAACTGTCGAGACCATACAACTTTCCAACCTTAGTAGCAATCACAATAATTTTGTGTAAACCAAACTCGTCTCTTACTAAATTATTTTTAAAAGTGTTTTGTTGTCCACTTAAAAATATCGAAATTTGCTTAAATTGACTTGTTAAACGATGGTACAATAGGCCAACTATGTCGTTAGAACCCGAATCAAATTCATGTTCTATGGATGCATCTGCCTCCGACACTGGCAATTCCAAAAATTCAGCGCCAACGACGCTACTTAACGCCTCTTCGCGAGTCCACAACACTTTTCCTGTAGGTAATTGCAATAACGATAAAGAGTTATCATTTGCTCTAAATAAAACGCGACAAGAAGTACCACGACAAACAGCACTCACTACATTTACATTAATATCATCCAATTTTTTATAATCTACCGGTACGGTATTTTCACTACCGTCTTCTAAATCAACCGAACGAAACAGTAATTTTTGTGAGTCACTAGCATCGTTAGTAAATTGAAAAGCAAGCTGTTTTTGTTCGTTATTCACTATAGTTAATTGCGGAGATAAAGAGTAAGGATAAGAGCGAGGCAAATCGGGTTGCAGTTTTATGTAACGTGCAACGGAACTGCGCACCAATAATACTGCTGCTTCTGAATTGTACACAGGTTTAATTTCTACTTTACCGCTAGTACTGCCAATCAAGGACTGAATTTTATGAACGTAAACTTTATTATTTTCAGAAAATAAATCAATATAATACAGTTGACCACTATCATCGTCGCTAGATATGCATGACCAATAAACTCCTGCAGCTACACACTTGGATAAATCTTTCAACCAGGGAGTCGATACCTTGCTAGTTTTACCATTATTCCGACCACTTCGGTAATCATAGAAGGTCACTTCCAAATGCGAGTTGATTACGGGTACAATATGTACAATCTTGTCATTATAATACACCCATCGATTGAGTTGATCCTTTTCGGTGAATAACGTCCACTCCCATAAAATATTTCCTGAGTTAACATCCCATCCTCGAACAAACCAAGTTTCATCGTCACCCGAAACAGTGATAACTTCGCGATCGACACTCAACAATGCAATGTGATTAGTTTCGGAATCTTCGAGAACCTGTCGCCAAGCTATCTGGCCATTTTTTAAATGTAACGAAGCTAAAACATTTTCGTCCGTCGCGACCACGACTCTTTTCACCGAATCAAAGCTACCATATTTGACATTTCCAATGTAACTCTGTTTCCAGTCAAATTTTCCTATTTGATCTTCATATAAACTTAACACTACGTTAAAAACTGAAAATAAATATAGAAAGAAGTAGAAAATCAATTTAAGAGATGCCATTTCCGCGACATAACCAATAATTACAATATTTTTTAGGTTATTATGTCACTAAAATGACAAATCGAATATTGGCGATTCGGCAGTGGCGGATCACAAAAAATTTACATTTAGGTAACCATCGAGATTTCCTTTGTGTTCCGTTTAAGATCTGAAACCGAATAAACCAAACCATTGATGATGTAATACTGAAAAAAAATAAATTTTTTTTTTTAAAATAAAAAAAATAAAACTGACCACGGCCCCAAAAGTGAGAAGCATCAGCAAGGTTATCGATGTCCGCACCTGGGGACGGAAGATCGTACCAAGAAATGTTGAAACTGCTGTGAGGAAGGGTACATGGCCCAAAAGTTACATGTATTACAAGAAAAAAGCATAGGACGGGCAGCCGCTTACGGGAAGCCTAAACCAGCAGCAATGCTTCAAAAATAAAACTCTGTTCTCTTTATTTGGAAAAAGGGTTTTAGAAAAAAAACGTCCCGAAAGGGCCAAAGGTGTCTACTAACCAAGGAAGATACGCCCCTGGTCGTGGATAATTAATGCTTTACCATGCGGATCCCTGCGACTGGGAAGGGCAGGGGGGAGGTACAAAAGGTGTTAAATTAAAAATCTTACTATATCTGCAAGGTTTCTTATATAATTTCGAAAATTAAAAAAAACACTCTTATTTTTTTGGAGTTATTTAAGTAGCCCCTTTGGCGGTAATTCTTTAAATTTCAAAATATGTTTAGTGGGGGGCTACCCTACCGATAATTGAGCTTTAATTTACATAGTTACGCCACTGCTCCCGTTAAAAAATCCTTCGGTAGCGCATGCTGATTCTTCCACTTTGTGTAATTATCATTTAACTGTAGTGTAGATAATGTATTGTGTATATAATACCCAGTATATAGGTTAATATTAATTTGTCATTTATTGAACACGTCTTCTGCGATCGCCTTATTTATGACACTTGACATTTCTGAACCAATTTTAAAGGTTCTTCGCTTATTACTTTAGATATTTTTCATGTGTTAGCATTGATTTTTAATTAATTGTGTGGATACAGTTATTTTAAATTATATTTTAAAATTTTTAATATTTGTTGCTGTTGAAGTGCAATGGCCAGCCCTAGAACTAGACGTGTTTTACAGCAACTTAAACCATTGAATGAAAATGATGTAGGTGCCTTTGAATTTCAAGTTTAAAATTAATTAAAAATTATTAATTGATAATTTTTAGAAATGTTTCGAATGTGGTGCCCACAATCCCCAGTGGGTGTCCGTAACATATGGCATATGGATATGTTTGGAGTGCTCGGGAAAGCACCGAGGATTGGGGGTACATTTATCATTTGTGCGTTCGGTTACTATGGACAAATGGAAAGACGTTGAATTGGAAAAGATGAAATGTGGTGGCAATGCCAATGCTAGAATATTTTTCGAAGAGCAAGATGATTGGGATGATAAAATGGCTATACAACAAAAATATAATACTAAAGCTGCCGCTCTTTATAGAGATAAGGTATGTTTATTTTGTGACTGCAATAGTGTAAATAATTATTTGTTGTTACATGTAGATTTCAACGTTAGCTCAAGGAAAAGAATGGGACAAAAAGAAGTCACCAGCACAAAATTATACCGGTTCTCTAAGCTCAAATGGTTACCATTCGAGTAACAATTATTCCTCCTCCAACATAAGTTCCTCCCAATCTTATGGATCGGATGGTTATCAAAGTAATTCCACTTATCAAAATAGTAATAGTTATCAAAGTTATAATAGTCCCGAATTTAAAGATCAAAAAGAAGCTTTCTTTAATAAAGTCCAAGCTGATAATGCTTCCAGAAGAGAGTATGTTACTTTTGAATTACAAGAAAATTTATTTTACAAATTTTTTTTCAGCGATGTACCACCATGCCAAGGAGGTAAATACACTGGGTTTGGATACACACGCGAAGCACCACCAAGAAGCCAATCTCAAGAATTATTTGATACAACTTTATCGTCTTTGGCCAATGTAAGCTTGAAAACTTAAAATGCAAAAATAAAACAAATTTTTTAGGGTTGGTCTATATTTTCCAACACCGCAAGTAAAGTTGCAACTAAAGCCTCAGAAAATGCAATTAAATACGGTGGTTTGGCTACCCAAAAAGTTGCTGATATTAGTTACCATGTAGGAGAGAAGGTATAAAATTTTAATTAAAAAAATAGGTTAATCATTTCTATGATATTTTGTTTTTGAGATTAAGTTCTGTTTTAGCAATTTTTTTAATTTATTATTTATATTTGATTTTGTCCAGTCTTTTTAAGTTTACTTTTTATTTATTTAAAACATATTTTTATTTTGTTAGGTAAAAGAAGGTACATTATTGGAAGGTGTAGGGACACAAGTTGTGACTTTGACAAATAAGGTATAGTTGTAATATTATTCGACAATTTTCAGTTGGAAAGGAAACGGGTTACATTATCGTTGGCTTAAAAATATTATTTTAATCCAACGAAAATTGTAAAACTACTGTTGATGAATTTAAATTGAGTTACAAGTTTTAATTGTAATTTTAAAGGAAAGTTTTCTTATTAGATGGGCGAATTTGGCAGGAAAGGTTGGCACGAAGTTACAGGAAATAATAGCAGTAGATCCAATTCTGATTATAATACAGGAGGTTATGGCCAAGTAGGAGGAGATAATTATCAATCACCTGGTGAAAAATCATCTCTGGTTAATAGCGGCAGTGGTTCTGCAAAAGGCGATGAAGATTGGAGTTGGACAAGTCAACAGGGTTCTAAGTAAGTTAGTAATTGAAAATCATCAATGTATGGTGTATTAACGTTTAGTGTTAGGATTTCTAGTCCAAAAACTCCAAATCGCAACTGGGATGGAAGCTGGAATAATTATCAATCGGAATCTCAGGGTTATCAGTCCGAAAGTTTTGGTTATCAGTCAAATTCAATAGATCAAATGAGTAATTTAAAAATATCTTCTCCAACGGAAAAACGTAGCAGCAAAAAGGATAAAAAGAATAAAGAAGTTCCGAGGAAAGCAAACTGGGATGATAAGTGGGTCGATGATGAACTATGGGAAAGTTTAAATAAATAATTTTATATATTTTAAATAAATTGAGAAAAAGGATTAGAACAATTTTACTTTATTTTATCAAAAAGGAAAAAATATTTCTGAACGTTTCTGCAAATGAGATAAACCTTTGGTTTCTAGTTAATTTTTTTACAATCTTTGTAATTAAAAAATCGATATTATTTTCTGCCTTAAAAATAATTATTGCATTTAATGCTTATTTTGAAAAAAAATATAATATCTTAACGATTAACAAATATTTTTTCATCTTCAATTATAAATCAATTTTAGATAAGCAAATAAAATATTCTTGTTAATTGTATACATTTTCATGAAGAAATATTATGAATTTTAATTATTATAATATGCAGAATATTGTAAGACATGGTGTTAGTAATTTTTATGTATATTTATACATTTTTACTTCTGTGGTCACGCACAATAAAGGGTCAAGTCGCTTTGCTTACCAAGGATTTGTTTTATGAATTTAAGCTCTAAAGAAGAAACTACATAAATCTGACAATGTTATCGGAAAGATAAAATGTATTATTGGACGTGACCACGATTCATTATGTTAATAGTAGTTTACAAACATAGCCAATTTTATGTGAATCATGTTTTATTTATAAATAGATAAAAAACGTTTTAATTGTAAATTAAAAAAAATATTCCATCTATTTCATGCATCTCTAATTTTATGGCAACAAAGTATTTATTAAATTATTCATGTCGGTGTAAAATCTATATAAAAATTGACAAATAAAAAATATTAATTGTTTATAGTTGTTTTTTCTTCAAATTTGTAATTACCAATTACACTCATGAGAGACAGTCACGGCTTGGCGCTTAAATGCGTCAGTTACTCAGCTGAGCGCCCTCGGTTCAAACCCGGATGGAGTAAAAACTTTATTCTGACCGCCTTTTTGAACAATCAATTTATTCTTTTAATTTTTCTTGCAGATAAAATCTAGAGCCATTTCTTTTCAATGTCTCCATTCAAAGTAGGTCCTACGACAAGATATCATTTTCCTCAGCCTTGCATTGCATTTTTATGCTTTATTTTAAGAATATTTTCGTCTTATATCTTAATATCGTCGTCATCCTCTTCGTAATTTCTGATATTTCCTACAGCATCAACGATACTAGAAATTTTCTTTCCACAGATTTTAGGCATTGAATGCCATATCGTAACAAACATAAATTTTCCAATACGAATTTGCTAAAAACTCGTCTTAAAAATATATTTAACTTTCATATGTAAAATTTCAGATGAAATTGGCACAACAATTATTACAGTGCTGTTTCAAAAGCAAGGGTACAAGGCTTTTTTCATTTCTGGATGTTCTGCTTTATAAATAATTTTTTAGTTTTATAAAATTTCCAATGAATTACATTAAATTAGAAACCGCAAATGGAAGTGTGTCCGGATTGCAGTGGTAAAAATGTAAATGTCCAAAACTCAGAAGTTAAAGTGTGTTGGGATTATCGAGGCTTGTAAATCGTAAGATTGTAAATAAAGGCACTGCAATTATACCTGAAGCTTGGATACCTAGAGTACATTGTCAACTTATCAGGCTGAATAATTAAAAATTATGCAAACGCAAATAATTACTTATTGTGCATTTATTTACAGATATACACCTAAGTACATACATAATTAAAGTAACATTAGCATTTGTATAAAATAGGAAAAGGCCTACATTATAAATATTTATGCTACATATGAAGCCTACAAGTATTTTGTTCATGGACAAAGATTTGACAACACAACAAAAGAATTATTACTTGAGCAACACTTAATAAACTATTAAAGAATCAACAAAATTATTTAACGTTGCAATAGTTATTATTACTTTGGAATAGCACTTAAATTTGTAATTAAGGTAATCCAATCGAAGATTTTCGATTGGAACTTGACCTTTCATTAATAAAATTTATCGAATAACATACTTTTTATTCTTGTAGTTACAAGTTTCATATAAGAACTTTGACCGCAAAACAAAAAACTACAAGAATAATATAGATTTCAAGAAGACTTTCACTACAATTTTTAAATCTTGAAATTGCAAACTATAATAAGTAATAAATTCTAATCAAATTTTTATTTGCTTACAAAGCTTGTTTATCAGCTGCATTCTTATCAGGAAGGCAGGCAAAGTAGTTACCTCGAAGCTTGGCAAAATTAAGATCAAACTCGGTAACCTAAGCAGCAAATTGTTGCATGCAGTTTATTTTTTAAAACGTAATTTGACTTAGAATTTCAACGCACAAAATAGGCGTTTAAATGCAAAACCAGGCAACACAAATGTCCGTAATAATAGTCAAAACTTGAGACCTCTACAATTGATTCTTAGAATATCCTTATCCATTTAATTTTTGACTATTAGTACGGACGTGACTCAAGAATTTGAGCTACTATAAAATAACTCTTGGCCATAGTTGGGAACCCAAATGTGCTGATAAAGTAATTTTTGTATACTTTATATTTAGTCGGTAGATATTTTGAGAAATATAAGCTTGAATAAATATATTGGAACAAAATTCTAATCATGTGCTAAAATTTGCTTTAAAACTCACTCGATTAATAAAAATTGATGCTTCTGTTTTGTTTTTCTTTTAATTTTACAGTCCGTCCGTGCATCAGTTTATTTTAAACCAATCTCAAAATATCACCAATACAGCATCCTTTTTGATTTTTAAATTGTGATAACCTTAGGTGTACGTTGCTGGTGATAATAAAATAGTTTAATTTTTGCTACAACTAAAGAGATTTTAGAATAAATATAATAAAATATTATCAAAAAGAAGGTATCACAAAGTATTCAATCAACTCTTGCTAAAAATTACATTAATCTACCTACTTCACGCCTGTATGGAGGCGTAACTAGTAAGAAAGAGACTGAATCGGTAAATCACAACGAACAAATTAATGCAAATATATCCCGGTTAACTGTGATGACAATGCTAAAGTCACTTGCACAATTAATATAAGAATTATAATTTTGCTTTGCAACAGTGAATTACAAGAAATGGTCGTGAGTGAGTTCAACTCTGAGCTACCCCAAGATTACTTGTACCGTGGTTCGGATTACACGTTAAGCTGTAGGGTGCCATATGTATACGTACTTTTTGGGAAAACTCCATGAGTCCTTCCTCATATTATGTATACAGATAAGAATAAATCCTATTGATTTACTTACAATTTATGCGAGCAAAATCAACTCGACAACGTGAATTCTAAACCATGTCACAAGTAATTTTAGAGTAGATCAAGTTTAATCTTATGACCTTTTCTCCAAAAGTCAAACTGCCTACCATTACCTGTAATATTTTTAAAAGATAAAAGTATCAGTCTCAGTATTTACTAGCAAAACCTCGTATTATATCATGCATTTAAGTCTGAATTATTTAGAAATACCTCGCAAAGACAATTCAATATATCATAAGATTGCTTAGATAGTATTTGAATAAAAATTTTGAAGCATTTTCAATGTTTAGTTAAAAAAGCAATTGCAATTTTTTCCAATTAAAGTAAATACAAACATTTGGTAACGTTTATAAAATTTAATAAAAACTTGCTGCAAATCAAGTTATTTAAAATAAAAATGTAATAGTTTAAAAAGGCAACCCTTGCCGTTTAAATATAGAAATACGTAATAAAATAATATGGATATGTTTTAGTAATTCAGAATCCATGCACATTGTGTTTAACTACAGCCTAAAAGAATCAACAATAGGAATGTAGTAAATGTTATTAACAAAATGATTTTTAACAAAGTCCACCTTCGAACTCTTCGTCACTGCCTTCTTTTATACTCGACGGTGTTTTACTATCAGCTTGCTCGCCTCCAGCATCCTAACAATTATTTTAATTTTAAAATATTAGTAATTATAATTCTATAACTTACTTCAGCAGAAACCTCAGATTGTAAACTAGGCGACACATAGGAGGGTGCTGCATTTTCACGAACAGTGGCTTTGGGTGCGGGTGGAATACCTTCCGGTAGTGGTAAATCGCGTGCCAATATAGCGTATTCTACATCCATGTGTTTTATGAAGGGAGTGTTTAATGCCTTCTTGGCCATGTCTGCATCTTCTTCATCAAATGCTTGTAATAACATTTCTAAAACTTGAATTTCTGGAGGATCACAATAATTACCTATAACAAAAAACGATCCAGTCAGCAATAAATTTAGAAACCTAACTTAATAGCTATTAAATTACCCCATTCTTTGAATGCCTTTTCTGCAGCAACCACATCACCACGAGCTAACTGAACTAAAACTAATGCTACAGCTAAACGACCCGTAGCTTGATAAGCTTCATTTTGTTGAAGTAAACCAATTTCCCTTCTGATTGAATCGGCAGCCAAATCAAACCTAAAATTTTTGATCAATATCAACTACAATATTTTATGATCCGATGATAATACAGATTTTTGTATTTTAAGCAATTTATATCACAATGATACAAAAAATTCATTCTTAAAACATAATTTCACAAATTAATACACTAGAACCCCGCTTATCTGATCTAAATGTGACCGTTAAGCGAAAGATTGGATAATCGCAAAGGCTGAAATAAATATCAAAATATGAAATTGAAGTCTGCAATCATAAATCACAGCATACATAATATCATGTTATTCTCAATTATGACTTTTGCAATACTAATTTTCTCGAAATTAATAACAAAATTAATATTATCGAAATAGTACTAACGTAGGTACGTAATCAATCTGTCTGTCTACATGACCATCTTCGTGCCAGCGAGATTATGTATGTAAACATCCGCCTACTCGGTCGGATAACATGTAAAAATTCTCGGAAAGGGTGGATAAGTGGGGTTCTACTGTAAATCAATTATAAATAGTTACTTATAAAATAAAACTTACTGTTTTAATTTAACGTAAATTCTGGACACTTTGCTTATGTATTCTGCTGATTGCCTTGAACTATCTTGAATCTATTTAAAAAATAATTTTTACAACAAAAACCACTTGGTGCAAGAGTTCTGGGTTCAAATCCCTAGTAGTTTTAAAACAAAATTATCTGTGTCGGGAGTTTGAATTCGATGTTACATTATAGATCCCAAGATATTTCCCGGTATAATATTTCCTATAATTGGGTTTGCCTTTTGGAAATTAAATTAATTTTTTTTTATTCCAAGTTATTTGTTTTATGAAGTTTATTTATCTACAATACCAGCAGTATAGCGTAAAGCATACACCGACCGACTAGAAAGCGAAACTGCAGTGCAAACCCTGGTAGTGTCGAATAGGCTGCTGTGATGAAAGGTCCAAGCTGATGGCCTATGCACTGTAAAGTGTACGGCACTCGAAGAAGAATTTATCTACATATAGCATAAAAACAGTTCATTAATCCATTTGTGTGCGTTACTAGTTAGTTGTGTGCTATTTGTAAGGCTGTACTCAAAAGGGCTGAGTTTTATAAAATAAAATTATCAGTAAGTATTTTATGGTATAAGGTAGCATTTCTAATGCCCGATTTCTTCACCCACAGTTATCTTCAAGTTAGCGAACTTCAGGTTAAATTGAGGAAATAACCAATCAGATGATTGATTTATTTGTTGTCGCCTGATCGGTTATTTCGTTAATTTAACTTGAAGATAACTATGTGTGAAAAAATTGAGTATAAATGAATGCAGTTCTAGCCTAGCTGATACCTTTGGAATAGTACAGCAATATATGATAACACTTGATCAGTCTCGACAGCTGTCAATCGTCCTCAGCAATACTCAATGCTGAATAAGTGATAGAATGTTTACATGGTCTTTGAGAAGAAACAGAAAACATTAATTTAAATGAAGTCTTAAAAAAATTTGAAAAACAATAACAGAAACTTATATCTGCAAGTTACTTTTTTTTTCAAAAATTGAACGTTCAGTTCCGTTTTAATAAATAACAAGAACCAAAAAATTATTATTATTTGCAGTTTTTCTGCCAATTTTTAACCAATCATTTTTGATTAATTGGAATGCCTGAAATTTTTTATAAGAACCGAAACGGCGTTTGTGTGTTTAAGCACTGATTTGGCAATAATCAATATTTTTGCTGTTTTTCATTTCAACCAGGTATGCGGAAATATTCCAAATCTGTTAATTCTTAGAAAGAATCTTAAATTTCCTTCTATGCATGATTGCGTGATTTGTAAAAAATGCTTTTTTTTTCTGTTTGCATACACAAATGTGTCATATTTGGAGTGCCAAGAAAGCATTTTTTAATGCTTTTTGGAAATAAATTACATACACCATAATAAAGATCACGATGCTATGTATTCAAAGGAACCCTTAATAGTAAAATTAGAAATTATTTTATGAAAAGTACATTTTTGTTTATAATGAAAATACTAACCACAAGGTTTTGGCTGTTCGTATGATTTTGATAGACCCCCAGTCTTTACGTAAGGATTTCAATTTGTACCCCGCCCCTTCAGGATTAGTACTACAGTAAAATAGTTTCGTTGATACAATAACGATTTTAAATGTTTGTAATATATTCAGTTGGAATGCCTTCAGATTTTTGTGTTCCCGTAATCAGGTTTCTATTGCATATAACTTTAAAATGTTTTAACATTTTAATCCCAAATTGGACAAAAAGTGAAATCTTACGTAAGAAACACTGTCAATTTATAAATTAACAAATAATTTTTCTAATTTTGCTAGTGGGGATGCTATGAAAAAATTCTCTGTAAGTGGACTATTCTTTACCGAAGCTATATCTGCAGCTCGCAAATACAACTGAAGAGATTGCTCAGGATGTTTCTGGTCCAAGATTTTTCCAGCCTTATCTAAAGATGAAGCGGCACTTTCAGCATTACCATTGCTTTGATACATATTAGCTGCTCTTGTGGCATATGCAGCCACTTCCCTTAAATCACCCAATTCCTTGCATACTAAAATTGCTTGATCTATTGCTTTAGCAGCGTAAAATAATCTGTACAAAAATCAGGAAAACATACTGCGAAATGCATGGATTATATTGTAAACGCGAATATGTTATACAATTTCAACAAGACTTGGATAAAAAGGATACGACCTATTGTTTTTATGGCATTCTGCAGATTTTAATAAACTTTCACGACATTGCTCAAAAGACTTTGCATTACGAAAGCAAGTTGCTATAAACAATTAAAATGATTACTTTTTCACCTAAAACTGAAGTCTATAACAACAAACCTGCTTTGTTATATTCATCAGCTGCAACATCATAATCAGGGCGCCATTTCAGTAAGGACGTTTTTAAACTAAAATTTAATGCGATTAATAGCATGACATGCAGTGACGTTAAATTAAATTTCTGAAATACCTTTTTTCGGCGACCCTAATGTGCTCAAGCCCTTCCTCGATTTTTTTGTTGGCATTCATAATTATTGCAGTGGATATTTACTAGTTTAGACAGGTGTTTTGACAGCAGCACCTGTATATCGGTGGGCGGGGCTCATTTAATCCATAACCATTCAAACCCTTTTAAACTTTAGCTTCATAATACATAATGAACAAAATACACACTGTCGTATATGTACATTCTACATGGGCGCCGGCCAATAGAAAGTTTTCAAAAAGCACAATACATTTTCTTTTATGTGTGTAAAATTAAAAGTACTAAATATTTAGTGTAGTAGCTAAATATTTTTAAAAGTCAATTTTAAAAATCAGTCAAATTTTAGCAAAAAGCTAGCTTTTTTTTGATTCAGATAATGATAGCCCTCGGAAAATTTGTCTGCATCCGCCCCTGCTACAAATAATTTTACGTAAGCTGCGCCATCTAGATATTTTAGATCAACAATTAATTGTCATATTCATATTTGTTTGAACGTAAGTGAGAGTACAAAGCATTGTTTAGCTTTTATTTATTTATACGTTGAGTTTTTGGTTATAATTGCTTTAGTGTAATAACTTGTGTTGAACAATTAAAAAACTCTGCCTGTAAAAGAATGGCTGAAAAATTAGAAGATTTTAACTTGCCGGTAGCGTCCGTTTTAAGAATTATTAAAGAAGGTCTTCCAGATAATGTTACTGTGGGTAAGGACGCTAGGACATCTTTGGCTCGTGCAGCTGCCGTTTTTGTTCTTTACTTGACTTCCCAATCGTCGCAAATTGCACAAAAAAGTAATCGCAAGACCTTGCTAGGTCAAGACGTAACAGAGGCTTTGGAAAATTTGGAATTTGAAGAACTTGTCGAACCCCTGAAGCAATGCCTAGCAGGTAATTTTCATTTTTCGAATATGCATACTGAACAAATGTTTAAAATTTTTTTCATTTATAGAATACAAGGAAGCTCTCAAGAAAAAGAAACTTAAAAAGACAGATGGAGGAGAGGAAGAAGAAGATGTCGAAGAGGAAGTAGAGGATGATAAGGAATAGATTGTTAGTTTAAACCAAGTTTTTTTTATTAAAGTATTACAAGTATGTATATTTTTTTATTATTATTTTAACCTAATATCATAAATAACACAAAATACATGTGGCAACTAGAAAAATTTAAACTTATCAACATCTGCTGCACAGAGAATTGGCAATCTTTTTAGTGTTACGGAATATAAATTGTTAAATAACTAAAGTTTTAATTTCTCTTCAATACCTTATTGGTGGAATGAGAAGTTTTGGAATTTTAAATTGAAATAGCAAAATCGTTATGTATCACTCATGCGTTGAACGCAACTAATTAAAATGCAGCTTACAAAAAGTGAGCATTCTTCTATCAATGCCCAAAATTATAGGTAAACGAATCTAATGTGATATTTAAATTCATATAGCCTAAAGAATGTGGATGGTTTTATTGTTAATTTAACCGTTTTATTTATCAACATAATTATATCATCATGCCAAAACCACGAAAGTGAAAATATTAAATTCATATTATAATTATAATCATTTATGGGGAAGGCAACGGGAAACTACTCCATGAATTATACTCGCATGAAAATTCATCTTGGCTTTGGCTAAGTTGGGTCACGATGCTTCTGACAAGTCGCAAAATACGAAGAAGAAGCTTATAATATTTATAATTCAGCGTTTGATTTAAAAATGAAATTTTAGTTACTTTTTCACAAAATTTTTTTCTATGGCAATTCAAGTCCTGGTCGCGTTGGATACGCTCCTGTGATCAAACTATCTTTGGACTATGGGGAAGGCTTATATTATATTCCTTAGCAAGGTTAGCTTGGCTTCGGCTAAATTGATTATTATGCACTGTAAAGTGTACGGCACTCGAAGAAGTTAAGACATTGCATTACAGCAACCTTAGAAATTTTTATTATTGTTAAATTGTTATATATATTGTTAAATTTTTATAGTTATTAAACAAAAAAAAATTATTTTTTTAACTTCCTTTTAGTCGCAAACTCGAATTGGTAATTTTTTTGGGTGTTGTGGATATAGAAGTTCCGGTGCCACACAGTTATGGTAAAAGTTTACCAAAAATGTAAATTACTAAATTAAATTACTAAACTACTAAATTAAATTACTAAACTACTAAATTAAACAGTGATCGTGCTCTTTTTCCATTTGAGCTAATTCAGCATCCGCTTTTCTTTTCATCTGCTCCAATTCAAGATGATGGTTTTCACGCATAACCTGCAATTTAAATTCTTCGTGGAGATTGATGAGTTCGCTTCGACCTACCTCAATAGCTTCTTTAGCCTTTGCTCACTGGTGTACTCTGTTTGAAATAGCAATATCACTCAGATAGCGCTTTGATATTCTTGCGTATATATAAACATATTACATGTTACGCTTTAACGTTAAAAAATATTTTTAACTTTAATATTAATTAAAATTATTTTTATTTAAAAAACGCAAACTCCAACTAAACCAGGAACATGAACTCAAATGACTCCATCTCAGAATCGCAGGAACTTGACTTGCTTGTTGCTAGAAAGAAAAGGTTTTAAATAAAACACAAATAGAAGTAATACGGTTATAATTAAAAATCCATAATTCACCCATTACCAGATTTTGGTATGGGGTAAAACCAAGTTCAACCTATAATATAAATTTGCCTATACCTAAACTAAAAATATAATAACTAATTGAGATGATATAAAATGATTACCTATTTATGAATAACGGACACTATGATCAAAAGTAAAGGTTAACAAAAGTCCTATATTTAGATAGTAAACCAATAGAAATATTTACTTTAAATAATCCAATATTTTCAGATAATAATTGCATCAAAATTTAAACAATAAAACAGATTAAGATTTACTTTAACATTAAGTTACTACAATATTCAAATTAAATTAATTAAACTGATAAATGTGAATTCAAAAAGGTAAGTTTTTGTATTAAATTTAAAACCAAAGAATAGATAATTTATTGTCTAATTAAAAGGATGTACCGATTCGATAACCGATTATAGAAATAATGAAATAGACCAAAAGAAGAGAACACTAGGATTACCTTGGTTACGTAGCAGGTGTTAACCACGATAAACCACTGAGGAGCTTCCACAGCATGTTTGGTAACCACATGATGACCAAGTTGAATAAAACGGATCTTTGCCCATTCTAACATTTGTCGGACTGCCACAAGTAAATTAAGTTAATATAAAACTAGCTTGACTATAACCGTTCACCTGACTGTACATTATTTTAAATATACGAAAGTTCACAACAGATAATTTAAGATAAAGATAGTTCAGTTAATGTAAATAACCTGACCGTAATCGTTATTGATACGAGAGTTCACACACAACAGATAATTTAAAGATAAAGATAGTTTTAACGGTTATTATTTTACTTTTCCGGCACTTGTTGTAAATATTAGATAAAGGTAATTTACGTAATGAGATCTACCTGGCGAAACTTGATAAATGTCACACCATAATTTGAACACAACGCAGAAGATTTTGTTTGTTCTTTGAATCACAAATTGAGTTGCCCTGCTTTGATGGGAGCTCACGGTAGATCTGCCCTAATTTTAACCTTCGTTTCATGGTTGAAAGAAATGTCCCATTATCATTGGTCCATTTCAGGGTCACTCTGCTTGCAAGTTAAAACGAGTATCAACTTGCTTGAAAATGCACAAAAAAAACAGCGAAAATAAAATTTATTCTTTTGTAAACGCAAGTGTTTGACCTTCAAGTGTTAAAATCATTTTAACCGATTTTAAAATAGACAAGAAAGTATTCAAAATAAATTTAAAAGGCACTAAAATACAAAATTCTGAACTATGAAATTATTAATTTTAAATTTTAATTAATTAAAAATTGAAACTCGTAACATACATTTACCATATTTAAAACATAAATAATTAAAATTACTTTCAGGTTGTCCATCTTTCTGTGGAGTTAGAGCTTTCGATGTTTTTGTCCTTAACTTTTTAGGATTATATTTTGACCAGTCTAAAATTCAATTAATTACACAGAGTGAAGCAAAACAAGAATTAGTAAACCTACCGCTAGAAACTGATGGTTGCTGATTATTAATATTTTTATAATAAAATGTAACGTTGATAAAATACATTAGATTTAAATACATACCAACTTCTTCTATTACAATGTAGATCTTGTGTATCTTCTGGCGAGTATTTATTGCAGTATTCATCAGTATTCCTGAAATGCACACGTCAGAAAATTCAATATTATGTACAAACCCAACATATTACCAAATCTAAACCATTAATTTTAACTTCTTTTGCAGGACCACCATCAGTTGCAAAATTGGAAGCCTTTTCATCGGCAAATTTCTTCTTGGCACGCTTTTTTATGTTGTCATATTTTTTTCAACACTATCACTGCGGAAACATTCACCACTAGCCGTATTAAATTGTTTTTCAATGTTTCTCCAACATTCCATCTTCTAGTATCTGATAACTTGCACCCAAGTATCTTATTGTATTTTCTTACTAGGAACACGAGTAAAGTTTCTTCCTGAATTCAGTATTATTTTCTTTAAAATAAGTCAAAACTGAATCCATATCTTACTGGCAATTTCCATCTTCAGAATATTGCAAGAATTTCAAACAAAATAATTTTTTAAATGAATACCCAAATTGAATTAGGGTAGACTTAAATTATTTCCATCTTGTTGCCGTATCGAGCCAAAATAATTTAATTGTATTTTACAAATAAACAAGATTCCTCAAAGAAAATGTGATCGAGCTAAAGAACAGGCTAGGAAATATGGAGCCGACAACTTCTGAAACAAATCCTTGTCCGGTATGCTGCAGCTATTACTTACATTGAGATTTTATGCAACAGGATCATTCCAGCAACTTTTAGGGATCATGTCAATGTCAGTAGAAGTATTACATGCAGAGTTATCAGAAAAGTTTCTGAAAGAATTGCAAGTTTAAAACCAAATTATATATTTATGCCTCAACCTGACGAAATTGCCAGTGTCAAAAAATTTTTATAGCATAAGGCAATTTCCAGGCGTGATAGAGCTATCGACTGCATACACGAGCGAATGCAGTCTCCTGGTGGTGCCAATGCACAATAATTTCATAATCGGAAGGGCTATTTTTTATTTAATATTCAGGTAGTGTGCGATTCACAATTACGTATACGAAATATCATTGCAAGGTGGCCAGGATCAGTTCACGACTCGACAATTTTTAATGATTCGCCCTTGTGTGCAGATTTAGAAACTAACCACTTCGCACCAAACACTTGGCTACTTGGAGATAATGGGTATGCATGTAAAACATACATGCTCACACCCTTGCAACCGCACCCTCTGAAGAAGCGTACAACCGGAGTCACATTTCGACACGAAATACTATCGAGAGGTGCTTTGAGTGTTAAAACGCCGTTTCCCTGTCTTCACACTGGCTTGCGAAATAAACTAGAAACGTCGGTTATTGTAATAGTTGCATGTGCCATATTGCATAACATTGCAATAGAACTGCGTGATGAAGCCGAGTATGACGATGTGGTTAATTTACGAAGCAGAATTCCCTACTTCCTCAAAACCCACGAGAAGCAAACACTAGTGCACGTACTGCCTTGTATTGTACTTAGGGTCGATTGGCTACGTGTGCCTTACAGAACTGCGACCAGTTTTGATCTTTTGTTCATCACGTACTGCCTTGATCCTCAATCGTTTTTAATAAAAAGTAATGTTAATTTATTAAATGTTAATAAAAGCAGTATTATTTCAAAACATTTTTTTATTTACTACAAATACTAAAACAAATTAACCACCGGCAATTTGCTGATTAATTAAAATTAATTTCCGACGTCGATACCTTAATTCTAATCGTGCAGATTGCAACTTGATCAAATAATATCGACGTCGAATTTTTTTTAATTGATAACGTTTTTGTTCTTCTCCTACGTTGACGAGTGCTTCTATTCGGTGTAGGATTTGCACTAGGTGTGCAATTTACACTATGTGTATTATTTACACCAGGTGTATCATTTACAGTTGTACGATTTATAGAATCGAAAAGCAAATCTTCCTGGTTTTCTAATCTTACGGTTTGGGAAACTTCTAATACACCTTGGTGTGAACTACCGGCTCCTAAAATACATGGTATTGTGAATCACGATTTACAAATAATTACTGTAATAAACCTTCTACAAAATAATCGTCATGCGTATTATGTATTGGACGAATCTGTACAGGAGCCACCGATGCAAGAATTCTTTCCCCTTGCGGCGTCAGTTGGGGAGTATAACTCCCTCCTCCAGTTTTCTTCTGTTCTCTCTGTTAACAAGAAATATTATTTTAATGATAATTCATAAACGCACAACTATATTATATTTACATTGTCCTCAGCTCTGAGTCGTTTTGCTTTTAAATAAGCTTCTTTCTAAAACAAATCATTTAAACAATCACAAATTTGTATTTAAAATTTACAAGAATTCATACACAATTATCTGCAAGTTCTTTATTTGCAGCCCTCTTTAAATTATGGTAGAGCATTTTTAACTGCTCACCACTTCTTTCTACAGTTAAAGCGCTTGAATTAAAGTCGGCTGCGATAGCTTCCCATGCTCTCTTTTTTTCAATTATGGTAACTCCATCGGTTCTTTTATTATTAATTATGTGACCATATCTAAAATTAATATCGTTTTAATCAGAAATTTAAAAATTAGACTAAAATAGCATTTGTACGAAACTAAAAAGGCTTCTTCCAAACCGTTGTTTGCTGGTGGAAAAAATCTTTTCGAAAAATAAAAGAAATAGGTACATTCACTAAATGGACAATTATTATTGACGGGTACATCCTCTAGAAGAACTGTCATCCTTTACGGCTACATTTTCTAAAAGAATTGTCATTCAGTTATAATAATACTTACGTTTCTACAAGACCCAACAGCTCTTGTTTTTCTACTTCTGTGAAATTTTTCGTACTTTTTTGATTTTTCAGCCATTTTAAAGATTTGAAATCACCAATCGTTCAAGAAATAACAAATTTATATAAATTTAAATAAATTATTTAACCTCACTATTACGGTTTGTTCAACTGTCAACACAAAACTACACTGTTTATTTACGGTTAATAGTCAATTTTGTACTATAAAGTTGGCGTTTTCTAGTACCAACATAATAAATCCGCACATAATCAGAGGTTAACTAATCATAGTTTTCAGGTAGTTTCTGCAACCCATTCAAAATTTAACAAGAGGTTATCCGTTAACAATTGTTAAAGCGGACCTTTGTGAAACCGGGCATAAATCTATCACAAAGAACCTGGTCTTTATCTTAAGATCTTGTGAAATATCATACCATGACAAGTTACAGTACAAGGTTGTAGCGTTGCTACAGACATATCAAACTTTGCCAGATTAAAAAATACCTTTTATAACATAACAACATGGAAAAAACTAGAATCACTCAAATAATGACATATCAACTTTTGGCAAAGAAGCACAGATATGTATTCCATAATTTTATTCTATTTTTCAAAAATGACGGTTTTTAGTGTATTTTTTGAATTTGTTTTATGAAGGGCTATCTTGTTTTTTAAAATTTTTCACAAATTTTCGATTGGCGAAAGGTCTGGATTTGTGGCGGCCAATCCAATAGAGGAACTTTTTTTTCTTAAAACCACTTTATCGTGACCTTTGACCGATGACATGGAGCGTTATCCTGCTGAAAAATGTAACGTTGGTTATCATCCTCAAACAGTTTTATGACAAAAACTTCCAAATGTTCTTCTAACGTCTCTATATATTGCTATGATTTTTTTGTAATAGTTGTTTTAAGAAATTTAATTTGTTTTATTATATTTAAAAAAATTTTATTTACCACAATCAAACTAATCTACTAAGTTTCTTTACGTACTTACGGACGTTCTTCCAGCTAGCTCAGGTTATTTTCGTTTACAAGTACAGTAGAACCTCGATTATCCGGGACCGTGCTCGGCACGCATAATTGAAAAACACGGATAATAATAATTGACGTTTTTTGTTAAATTATTACAAAAAAATACACTAAACAACTTTGTATGTAATCCAAGTGCAGCTCTGAAGTAAGCATAAATTCTATACATTTGATTTCACATAGTATACTACTAAGTTGCGAATGTCCACTGTTTCGTTTGACTACGGCCAAGTATGCTAGGTCTTTAACAGCTATTGCTGTTAACTATTTAAACTTTTGAAAATAAAACGGACTACAGTGAAAGCTCTCATAAGCGGACACTCACGGTTCCACTAATTTTGTCCGCTTATAGGAGGTGTCCGTTTAAAGGAGAGTACAAGGACTAATAAGAAATATAAATAGGTATCATATGATGTACACATACCCAATATGTACATAAGTAATATACATAATACTCATGCTACACTCTGAAAAATACGATTTTTGTTATACGGCAAAAAAAAACAGTTAATACGCCACCTTTTAAAGTACATATTTATTTTATTCAAATGTTTAGTATGACTATAAATACATATATGTACATAAGTAGTAGGTAAATTTTTAAAATGTTAGTCCTTGGGTTTTGGAAAAAAATCTAAAATGTTTGTCTATCACTAGCGGTCCTGATATTGGAACGTTCCGACTTCTAGCTTGCACAAACCATTCAAAACATCTTCTGTCTATATTAAAACCTTCCTTTTCCAAAAAATTCTTCTTTTGATTTATATTAATTCCAGATTGCCATTTACTTCTGATATCTTCCTTATTTTTAATTATTTCAGCTGCTTGCGTTTTCCCAATATTAAATCTTTTTGCTAAATCACGAACTGAAACTCTTTCTTTATCTAACAAATTTACAACTTCTTTTTTTTCCTTTAAGGAAGGCATTCCTTTTTTTTGATGCCATTTTACATTTACAAACTAACTTCGATAATGCTGTCTGAACTAAAGACAAAATACTAATGCATATGTATAAACACGAAAACCAAGCTCTCAAGCAAAATAAAGGGGAATCACTTAATATAACAGGAGAATTACCGAATTTAATGCACATTATAATAAGCAAACCTAAGATATCGTCCGGCTATTAGAGTTTCGCGTCCGCCTATGGGAGATTTTTAGTCACATTGGGGAATAATCTAGTGTCCGCGTCCGTTTATGAGAGCGTCCGCTTATCGGAAAGCATTTAACATTGAAAATGATATGCCGAAATTTGGTTCCAGGCATTTTGTCCGGTTACGGGAGATGTCCGTTTATTAGAGCTGTCCGCAAGGAGAGCTTTCACTGTATAACTTTTAACGTCTATTTGTTTATTTTCTGTACAAGCAACTACATAAATAACCAAACTATAACCATAACAACAAAACCTTTTGCAACTACTTCTCTTGGCCATGTGTTCCTAGGTAAATTGCCATCTACAATGAAAACCAAATCTCCAATTTTTACATCTTTTGTACGAAGTATCCATTTTGTGCGCTTCGTTAGAGTGGGCAAATATTCTTTAATCCACCTCTTCCAAAACATTTCCACTAGAGCTTGTGACACCTTCCATTGCTTTCTTAAGCAAAATCTTCTTCCTTAAATACTCCAGTAATTTGTGAAAAACTCGATGTCCCAATTAAAAAATGATTTGGTGTCAAGCTTTCTTGGTCGGCAGAATCTATCGAGACGTGTGTTAATGGGCGACTATTTACAATATTTTCAGCTTCCGCAAACACGGTTTGTAAAACTTCTTCTTTGGGAAACCTTGCCTTCAAAACTGCTCCAAGTGCATTTTTCACTGATCTTACTAACCTCTCCCAGCATCCACCCATGTGTGGTGCTGAAGGTGGATTAAAATTCCATTTTATTTGTCTAGGTGACATATATTCTAATAGATTTTCTTGATTTAACTTTTCCAAATGAATTCTTAATTCTTTTTCCTCTCCACGTAAATTGGTACCATTATCAGAATACATTTCTACTGGTTTTCCACGCCTGCTAATCATTTGTCGGATGGCCATTATGCACGAATCGGTTGATAATGAAGCTGCTATCTCTAAGTGGATAGCTCTAGTTGTTAAACATGTAAATAAAACACCATACCTTTTTTCGTGACGTCTTCCTATAGTCACGTCTATTGGCCCAAAATAATCCATTCCTGTGAACATAAAAGGACCGAACGTACGGAGTTACCCGACAAGTAGGTATCTGGCCCATTTCAGGATTGATTGGACGAGTTTTGTTGATTTTGCAAATTTGACACTTCTTCACCAAACTTCGCAGCGAGCTTCTAATTTTTGGAATCCAAAATCTTTGGCGTAGCTCATTGATAACGGTTTCTATTCCTTGATGTAGATTGTCGCCGTGCGCACGCTGCATTAGCAAGTTTGTGTATTTGTACTTTGCGTCTAAAATTGCCGGACGTTTTACCCAGTTATCGACCTTTGCTTCTTCGATTCTACCTCGTATTCATAATATACCTTCTACATCTAATATTGGCGATAATTGGGATAGTTTACTAGTAGAATTACTTATTGATTTTCCATCGGTGAGTAGTTAGCAGAAATATATATATTGCTACGTAAGGTGGTGTCCTCGACTTACCGTTACGTGACCTGCTTATTTACTTACTTCTCTGAAATAAAACTTTTCTACTCGCAATGAAACTTATTTTGATATGAAGGTATAACATTTATTTTGAATTTAATACTGATAATTAACTCCTCGTACGTCTTATATTAAGGGTTACATCACTCAGTAAAATTTATTTTTTCGATTTTTTTTTAATTGCATGAAAACATGTATAAACTATCTAAAAATGATATTCCATCACATTCAGATGTGAGAAAAAATTTTAAAAATATTTACAGCTCATTTTTAGAAGTCTCTCCCAGCGGTCTGAAATCATATACTCAAACTGATAATTTTAAGTCAGTACAAGACTCGAGGAAGGACCTAACGTCGTTCAGAAAGGATGCTGAAGAGCAAAATTTAAACCTAGAAATGGAGCTATACGGTGCTGGGATAGCGGAATAAATTTAAAAAAATCAGCAAGCCGATACAATATTCAACTTTTCATTTACAAAACTTGAAACGCGTTTTTCTCAAAACTACGTTTTTAAAACGGTGTGCAACATAACTTGAGCAATTTTTATCCGATTGCCTTAAAAATTTAAGTGTATCTTTTAGATGTATAATTTATGGAAGTACCAACGTTTTTTGCGATTAATAAATAATAACATTTTCTATAAACAATTTAAAATCGATTTTTTCATAAAAATTAAAAAAAAAAGTTTAAATGTATGCCAAATTTGTAAAATTAATATTTTATAATAATCACAGGTACTTCCAAAGAAAAACTCATATCAAATAAGAAAAAATTTTTGTTGCTGTCTGGACATTGCTACCCTGCACACCGTTTTTCTTTTGATAAAAATCAAGTCTCACTTAATTTACTGCTACGATGCCATTTTAATTTAAAATCAAAATAAAAATATTCTTGCATACCTTAAAATATTTACAATAAACCCTCAAAACTATACTTCAATTCCTATATTGGTTATGTAGAAAAAATCTCTAAAATAATCCTCATTTTTCGCGTCAATGAGTGATGTAACCCTTAATGCAATTTATTCTAAAACAAACAAACAACTTAATTCTACCCATATGTTAACTAATTTACACAAATTAAAGCTATTATTACCAAACTAAACATGTCTTTTATTATTGCAATGCCCTGTATTCTTCATGAATTTAATAACGTACAATTTGCGCATGCCTCTAATTACGTCGAACTTTACGATAATCGCACTTAAGGTTGAAACTTGGTAAATGATTTTCGTTTTACAAGTGAAATAATTTTTGTAGTTTGAAATTTTTACCTTATTTGACGAACTGCAATTTAATCTGTTGATCGTTCTGCTTGCTTACTTCGAGTTTTCTTTCTTTAACCCAGCAATTCACCTGGTGAGTCTTTTTTTGTTGCATAACCAAAATTTCGTGTTGAGTTTTATCTTGTAGGTCTATTCGTTTCTTTATTAAACCATCACAACTCACTTTTAATTAATTCGCCGTGCACAATCCGCTTCTGGCCTTCTGGTAAGTATTTCCTTTTTATTTTAAACTTTTTCTTACTAAATTGTAATTTTAGTTGCGGACCAAATTTTACACGTGCTCATCTCCCCGCGTCTCAGAGAGAGTCCTCTTTTATTTTCCTAGCCCCTTTTGTTAATTCCGATTTTTTCATGGCACACCAATTTATTTTCACTTTCGATTGTTCATACAGGGCGTAACAAAAGTAATATGCATGAAAATTTCACTTTTATAAAAATGTTTCTCTTTTTCTTTAATCTATTGTTCACATTAAACATCTATGATCACCTAATTAATTTACAAAACTCTTAAAACTATTAAAATTATACTATTTACATCTATAATTAATTAAATTTTTAGATAGCTGTCAAATTTTACCATTTTTTCATTCAGATGTGACTCTGGCGCCATTTCTTAATAGTTTCGCTCAAATTTTTAATTATTTAAATTTAAATTCAAAATAACTTTTAATTAATTAATTTGACTCAAGTATTGAATTCGTTCATTTACTTATAAAAAATTTTATTTCAATTCATTTTAGGTGCACAAATTTGCCAAATGCCAAACAACTTGAATTTCCGATAACTAAGCGACTCGATTAAAGCTTTCGACGCTTCGCTCCTTCTCGTTACTGTACCAACTCAAATTCTACACTGCAAATACAGTTTATAACACAGCAATATTTTTAATTAAATTTTTTTATACATATTTTCTGTTAACATTGATGTATAGTAATTAGTAAAAATAATCTGTTAATTCGTTTTACATTACTATTTCGAGGATAAAATAGAAAAATACGACGAAATTACACATAAAAAAATTTAGCGTACACATGCAGATTTCTTATGATGACCTTATGATACAAGAATAATTAAAACGCTTATTTGCATAGTTATTAGAACTGCATTGCTATTGATAGTTTAGTGTTTTTTTAAAATAAAATTACATTTTTTGAAAATTAACTCGAAAAGATGTCACACCGACGTATCGCTGACAAATTTATCCTGAAATCTGTTTTTGAAGGAAAATCTTTAGGTTAAATTGAAGAATTAGTTAGGAGATCATAATATGGTAATTCAGTAAATTTTAAATAGTCAAAAAACACCGAAAATTTACAAAATAAGCTTCTTTGTTGTCGAGAAAAGAAAGTAACACTTGCGCATTAACATTTTATTCTAAGGAAAATTAATGGAAAACCAAAAGCTAGTTTTTTTAAATTAACGAGATAAGTTTCCCATTGGGTGAATCTTCTTCTTCTTAGGGTGCCGTCTCCTCATAGGAGGTTGGCTACCATGATACTGTACTCGTCTCTGTCGCTTGCGAGTCGGATTAGTGTTGCGGCATCCGGAATACCAAGCCATTGCCTTAGGTTCTTTAGCCAGGACTGCCTCTTTCTGCCCGTTTTCTTTCTATTTTTCCTTGCATGATTAGTTGGAGAAAGCCATATCTCTCATTTCGAAAGATATGCCCGAAATAAGCCGCTTTTCTTCTTTTAATGGTGGTCAAGACCTCTCTATCTTTATGCATACGACGCAGAACTTCTTCGTTTGTAACATGTTCCACCCAAGGTATCTTAAGCATTCTCCGGTACATCCACATTTCGAAAGCTTCTAGTTTGTTCATGGATGCAACCTTTAAGATCCATCCCTCGACGCCATAGAAAAGTGTTGACAGAACATAGCACCTTGCGAGTCGCCATCGGGTTCTCAAATCCAGTTCTCGGCCACATAGTATGGTCTTCATTTTAAAGGAGTTACGTCCCAACTCAATCCGTGTTTTGATTTCGCCATCAGGATTCCAGTCCTCGTGAAGCCAACACCCCAGATACCTGATCTTATCTACCCTCTCCAGTCGATCGCCCCGACGCTAATATCTATGTTGTTGATTGGTCTTTTAGTTATTGCCATTATTTTTGTCTTTTGTTTGTTTATACTGAGTCCGCTTGCGTTGCTGACTTCATTTATTTTGTTAATTAGTATTTGTAAACCTTCAGGGCTATCGGCAAAAATGAGAGTGTCGTCCGCGTATCTGATGTTATTAATTACTCTTCCGTTTACTTTAATTCCTTGTTGTGCTTCCTCGAGAGCTTCCAGGAAAATGGTTTCGAGTATAAGTTGAAAAGGAGTGGTGAGAAAACACAGCCCTAACGGACTCCTTTTGAATTTCAATGTCTTCGGTTGTAACATCTCCGAATTTCAGCTGAGCCGTCTGATACCAATATAGGTTCTGTATAATATTGATGTCTTTACCGTCAACACCTATTCTCCGCAATAAGTCAATGATTACGTCGTGTCTCACATTGTCGAAGGCTCTCTCATAGTCTATAAAACAGGTATATAGCGGTCGCTGTTGATCAAGACATTTCTGTGCCAAGACTTGAATAGAGAATAGTGCTTCTCTTGTTCCTAATCCACTTCTGAATCCGAACTGTGTATCCCCCATTGCTTCTTCGATTTTTCTCCAAAGGCGAGCGTGTATTATTTAAAAAAAAGATTTTAGTGCATGGCTCATAAGGCTGATCAGTCTGTAATCCCTGCAATGCTTTGCATTCACTTTTTTAGGTAGTGCAATGAATGTTGATCTTAGCCATTCTCTGGGTATATATCCTGTGTTGTAAATGCGGTTGTAAAAATTCAACAGGGTATCGTTCCTGTCTATGTCTATAAGTTGAAGCAATTCCGCATTGATGTTATCTGGCCCTGTGGCTTTATTGGGTTTTGTCTGATTCAGTGCCCTACCCATTTCGTCTCTCAGTATCTCTGGCCCCTCTAGAGCACATCCGGATCGGTCATTAATGGGTTGTCGGTTGTCGTTAAACAAGTCCTCTATATAGCACTTCCATATCTCCGCTTGTTCATCGTTATCTGTAACTAATTCATTGTTGTTATTTATTAGTTTGCCTGCTATTTTTCTTCTGTTGGTGTGTGTTAGTTCTTTTATTCTTTTATGGAGATTAAAACTGTCGTGTTTCTCTTCAAGCTGTTCGATCTCCCGACATTTCTCATTGAACCAAACCTCCTTGGCATTTCTAATTTTTGTTCTAATTGCTTGGGTGAATAAATTTATTTAAAAAAAAACCGTTCGAAAAACTTTTTGTTTTAGCCAAATTAACGTAATTTGCAGGTACATTAATAATTATTCGTCCTTTTAATTTTCTTTCCATGGTGGAACGCATTGAGTCACATTCTATCGGAGTATGACTTTTTTCCAGATATTTTTGAATAATACAAGTGTCATTTTCAATGAAGAAATTTAAAAGAACGTTGGATAGTGTGGCATTGCTACAACCATCAATGTAAAAAATGATTGAAGGTTTCCTTGCTTTATCTTCTATTGTTTGCAAAACTTCATGTAATAAAAAGTTACAAATTATAGTCGCAAAGTAATTGGCTTTTAATTCGCCTTAGCCTTCATGCCACAGAAAACATAATCGGCTTTACTATGAATGTCAAAAATCGTGAAATCATGAACGTTTAATTTCGTTCTATAAAATAGGGCCGACATATTTGATTTTGGACATAGAAGCACAGATTGCATGTCCATTATGAAAACTCTGTTGGACGAAGTCTTGTCAGTTTCTTTTTCATTATGAGCTTCTTTTTATGAGGTGTTCAATGTATTGTGTTTTATCAATATTTTTAGTTTTATAACCGACGCACAAGTTGCATTCGTATTTTTTGGGGGAGAACAGCGACAAGTTCATCTCCTCAAAAACATACATGAAGAAGGTTAGACTTGCAGGTTCTACTTTTGTAGAACTTCTTCTTCTGTAGAACTACTTCTGTTTCTACCGCTGTAGGTCCAAGAACAAACACTGCCGCTGCCGTTTCTTGGTGTAGGTCACACTCTTCTCGAGTTAAATTATTTGTTTCGCAAGCGACACATTTGTCACATAGGTCCTTTTTGAGAATGTATATTGAATAATTTTGTCGAGAAAATTCTTTAAAAAATCGTTTTTGATACAGCTTCTTTGTAGTTTTCAAAACAATGATGACGTCTTTTCTGTTTTGTAATTTATTTTCCGCGTCTTTAATGTTATCAGTTTTAACCCAGTTTAAAACGGTAGATTCTTTCATTAAAAGAGTTTTGAAAATTAAGGAGTTTTAATGACATTAATTCGCCCTGAGATTTTATTACTGTTATTGTTTGTAAAGTACTTTTCTTCATACCTCGGTCGAGTACGTACTTTCGTCCCTAATAGCAGGGACGAAAGTTGAACATTTACTCCCTTTGAGAAGTACACGCGCGCCTCTATAACGCCGGGAGGAAAGAATTTCTCATGCGTATTAATACTCGTAACTAGGGACTATTTATTCTGTTGCTACAACAAATCGTTAACCGCTGTCACTACTTTGTACTTACAATGTAGTTTTGTCGTCAGTGAATTTAATAATAAAGTATCATTGAAGTCATTTTAATAACCGAGCAAAAATGAACAATACGTTGTCATCTGATGAATCAATGGACGAGGAAGATGTCATACGCAATTTCGATGCAGAAGCGCGATTGATAATCAATACAGATACGTTGCCAAAGAAGTCTATTGATCGATACAATCTTGTTTACGACGCGTACAAAAAGTGGCAGATAGAACACAAAACTTCACTGTCAAACTCTGAAGAAAGTAACTTGATAGTGTATTTTAAGGACCTAACTAAAAAATTAAAGCCGTCTACTATATGGAGTATTTGGTCAATTTTAAAAAATACATTGAATTTAAGAGACAATGTTAACATAAATAATTTTCTTAACTTGAAAGCTTTAGTCAAAAATAACTCTAAAGGCTACAAACCAAAAAAGTCCTCGGTATTGAAATGGGATGAAATTTTAAAATTTATTAACAATGCACCAGACTATGTTCACTTAGCTTCAAAGGTTAGTATTTTATATTAATTTTTATTTATTGCTTAGTGTTTTATCTTTTTAATGCATACGTTAATTAATAATAATCAACTCATAATGACATGTAAATCTATTTCTATAATAATTGCAGGTTATTTTAATCTTTGGGATATGTGGAGCTCTTCGATGTGATGAGCTTACGAAACTTAAAATCCAAGATGTAGAAAACAACGGTAATAAGTATCTTGTTTCGATTCAAGACTCAAAGAATGACATGCCTCGACAATTTATTGTCGGAGACCTTTTCTATACGAAAGTTACTCAGTACATGTCACTGAGGCCTGATGATCGATTTACAGATAGATTTTTTATCCAGTACCATAAAGGGAAGTGTCAACGTCAAGTTATTGGCAAGAATAAAATTGGGGAGACACCTCAAATTATAGCTGCATACCTAAACTTGGAAAATCCAAAACAGTACACCGGTCATTGCTTTCGCAGAACGGGTGCAACGCTTTTGTCTAACTCAGGAGCAAGCACTACCATGCTTAAACAATTAGGTGGTTGGAAGTCACTTACAGTAGCACAAGGTTAGTTTTTTATTTATTAATTAGATTATACACAGATCAAATAATAAACTTGACTCAAGAAAATAATTTTGAAAAATTAAATTTTCTTGGACCAAGAATAAAAAAATTTTGAACCAAGAAAATTTTCTTAGGTCCAATAAATTTTCACTCGATTCAAAATTTCTTTTCCTCAGTTTAAGACAATAAATTTCTTCAAAATTATTTTCTTGGGTCAAGTTTTTTTCTCTTGGATCAAGATAATTTTTTTATCTGTGTAGATATTTCCTATTATTTACTAATTGTATAAATACTTAAAAATTTAATACTCTGTTAAATATTCAGATACTACACATTTTTATCTTAATATCTTATCTATAAATGATTTAATTATTTACAGGTTACGTCGATAATTCATTGAAAAACAGAGAAAAAATTTATGAATGTATTACTAATGCTACTGTATCTAATGATCATCTGAATCCACACCCATCGACTAGTAAAAATTACCCTAGAAACACAGTAACTGAAAATAAAAATTTAAAATCTACTGGACAAGATGTTAATTCCGATGATTTGTCTGATGATTTTATAATAAGTGAAGATGATCTAGTGGCAATTGATAAATTAAATCAGTTAACAACACCGGAACCTCCAATAACCTTGATTACAACACGGACAAAAAGAAAAGTACTAACAGAATATAATAAACAATTAACTTCAACTCATTTTATGACAAAACCACCAATTTCAGTCTTTGCTAAAAAACAGGAGAATGAACCACCGTTAAAAAAAGGAAAAAATGATGAAACTAATACTCATACAAGTCAACTATCATCAGAATGCTTATCTACAAATTTAAATTTCAATAATCAAATTATGAATTATCAAAACTGTATATTTAACGGGAATATTATTTCTAACTGCTCTAACATTAAGTATGAAAACTGTGTTTTTTATGGAAGAATTATTAATAATTGTGATCATTTAAGTGAAAATGAAAATGATAAAAAAAAACGCAATAAGGGTTTTTAGCTTATAATATGTTTTGGTTTATAAATTTTATAATAAATAATATAATTTGTTAAACTAATGGAAATAAACACATTTTTGATAAAATGGAATTAATTTATTTTTAAAAAATATGACGACTTGACTCTTCGAATGTATTTGATGCCTGCCCCCCACGACCAGCAGCACTCGCTTCGCTCGTGCCGCAAATGTCGGGGGGCAGGCATCAAAAACATGCTTATCAACATTTAAAGTTAAAAAAAGTAGAATTAATAACGTACTTTCGACCGGCTATGAAGAAAAATCGTATACACTACGCGGGCCAAAAGTTGAAATCTCGGTCCTGCGCGTCATGATGCCCTCGGCTTCGCCTCGGGGCATCATGACGCGAGGCCGAAAATTCAACTTTCGGCCCTCGTAGTGTAATATACTATTCTTGTAATTCTTCATTACTAATGTTAAATTAATCTGCACACTCCTATATTCAAAGGATTGTTTTGTATTAACCACAAAGTGCCCTTTTTATCGTTTCTACACCTATACTAGATCTTTTTTAAGTTCAAATTATGTTCCTAAGTTTCTTTTCTGGCTGAAAAAAGGTCTTCCATCTTGACGACGAATGTTCCGCAGCACTTACGCGGAGTTCGTCGATTTCGTGGCCAATTTTCAGTTGTAAAACAGTCCTTACTTCAAGGAGTCCTTTAAAACCCTCATTAAAAATTATAGCTGCTATGTCGAGAATCTTTTTACCGCTAAAAATTGACTTGGAAGCTATTGTCCATACGACTGAATTGAAGCTTTCATTCGAATTCTGCGTATACCCATCTTGATTGCAGGTTTTCAATTGTTAAATCATTGTGTATTTTTAAACAGCCTTAAAAACTTTCGTGGCCATACATATGTTTCTTATGCGTATACAGTAGCGATCTAAAGTAAGTTGGCAAACAGTTTTTTTTCAAAGTTCAATATTTTGCTTTAATTTTTCAAATATTTATTCCTTAAAAGGCTTTAAATTAAAAATATAAATATAATTTTCTAGAAAATTTATTAACGTGAAAAATTCAAAAACGAAAATTTCGAAATATTTCTATTTATCAAGTTATGACAAAACGCTCTTAAAACAAAAAATAAAGAAATACATATAGTAACAACTATGGATTAAAAACATTTAGTACTTTGTTGCAAACCCTTTTGCAGCGATAACAGCTTTACATCGTGATTGCATCGAGTCAACCAGCTTCTCTAAACGTTCTAATGGTATTTTGACCATTCTCTCTGCAATGCTTCCCATAATTTAGTGGTATTACTATAATTTTCACTTCTTATTCGACGTTCGAGCTCTTCCCACAAATGCTCTATGGGATTCAAATCTGAGATTGACTGGGCCACTCTAAAAGCCGAATTTTAGCTTTGTCCATGTACTGCTTAACATGCTGTGAAGCATGTTTTGGGTCATTATCCTGCTGAAATATCCAGCCGCGCGGCATTTTCTCTTGCCATGTGGTAGCATATGATCCCTCAGTATGTCGGCATACATAAACCGATCCATAATGCCATCAATTCTGTGTAGAGATCCAATGCCATCACGAGAAAAGCAACCCCACACCATGACGTTCCCTCCACCATGTTTTATAGTAGGAACTTGATATCTAATATCATATCTTTTACCTTCTGGACGTCGAATATACTTAATACCATCCGAGGAAAACAAATTATACTTACTTTCGTCACTCCAAAGAATTTTGGACCAATCTTTTTTCCCAGTGTAAGTGATTTTAGCAAACTTCAGACGGGCTATCCGATTCTTTTTTGATATAAGTGGTTTCTTACAAGGACGTCTGCCAAATAGTTTAGCTGCATATAGTCGACGTTTCACTGTCGAAACATGTATATTTTCTTCGCGATTTTCGTTAAAACTTTGAACAATTTGTGTAGCCGTTACACGAGGATTTTTTATTGCTTCACGAACGATCATTTTATCTTCTCTTTTGGTTGTTTTTCGTGGTCGCCCTGTTCTTGGGCGTGTCTCTACTGATCCATATTTATTATATTTGTGACACCAGAGACTTATTGTTTGATTTGGAATGTCAAATTCGCGTTCTGCTGCTCTCAATGAATTTCCATTTTTAACCATTTAAGAACCGTGTTTTTTAAATCTTCTGAATACTCTTTCCTTCTGGGCATGTCGATGTATTATCAAGAAAGATATATTTCAATCAAATTAACTTTTATGAACGCTTATTATTGTTTTGATATTGTTTGGATGTTATGCCAATTTTCTTTTGAACCCTCCATAAAATTCAATTCGCTTATATACTTCTTTGTTTTATACCAACTGCAAGTTTTATACGTTAAACTACGTATTAATCTACATACTTTTAGAAAATATATGATAGTCCACTAAATGATTTCTTTTCTAATAATTTTTTGTAAAAACTGTTTGCCAACTTACTTTAGATCGCTACTGTAAATATCCAAGGTATTTGTAGCAGCGGCTTGCTACCATGTGTATCAAGAATCAGGGCCGATCGGACATTTTGCATGCTGGGGATTTTCATCGGTGGAGATTTTATGAAACAAGGTGGCCCAGATATCATTTCGTATGCCTTCAACGGAGTCACAATTTCTGCCGATAGCCAATCCATAATATACCATGGACAATTCGTAGATGAACTTGCCTGTAAGTTCCTCTACCACCTAAATTTTTAACTTGTTTTTTTAAATTTCTCAGCCTTGTGCCTACTAGCTTTTGCTCATGCCATATATGTACACTCGTTTTTGGTGACTTCTAAATCATGGCAAGGTTTACCATCGATGATCCCTTGTAAGTTTTGAAGTCACCATCGCCGATGTAGTATGGATAGCGTGTATTGTAAAACTCTTGGGAGCGCAAAATATCTCAAGAATTGCGTCCACCTCCATTTTACCAGCCGATTAGCTATGATTATTTGGCATACGCTGTCATGTTTCATGAGCATTCAACTCTTCGAATTCGGCTGTACCACACTTCTTGTCCCAGTGCTCGTAAGATTTGCAATACTTTGATTTGATAAGGACATCAAGCACCTTCCAAGTGTGCCATCCAATCACAGTGAAAATCCGAACAAACAGGAGAACCCTATTTTCCGCCAAGACCCATCACTTGAAATTGTGAGACCCGTTGTCTGCTGGCTGCAATACCTTTAGCAGATTTTGTTCTCATGGCATTTGCTGTTGTAGCTGGAACATACATACATACGATCGGTTTTAAACGTCTGGTGACGTTGTCCGATACCCTATAAAGAAATGGGCTTTCTTATGCAAGGATACAACCGAAGTCATTTACCCTGTCAAGTCATTAATACCTCAAAGATGTTGCAAGCACCTTGTGAAAGGACCACCGTCTTTACGTGCCTTCCGAAGCGTGGAGACGGTATTGTAAAGTGAGCTCTACCAGGATATGAACCGGGAGTCTTACATTAGCAGTTCATGCGCTAACAACCATGCCAATGATCGTCTTTAACAATGACCGTAGCTAGAAGCTTCACAATAATGTCGTATGTGCTTTGGTAAACGGACTTAGGCAGACTCATTAGAGAATAACACTTAGAAATCGCGGTTGACGTGTTTAACATTGCTCCGTATTTTGAGACTTTTAATTGGCGAGTTAAGTAATAATATTTAAAGCTATCGTTATTTAGAAAATATATATGTGTTTTGGAATCAAAATAAGTTTAATTTAACTGGAAAATTTGGATATATTGGGAAAATTTTTTATAAATAAAAATTATTTTGACGTCAAAAATTGAATTATCATTATTTTATAATTTGCTAAATTTCGAAAGGACCCACACTGACGTCAAAGTTCACAGATTGGCAGGTCTTCAGGAGCGAGGTTGAAGCACATCTAACGCTGAATGTCCCACTGAAAACGGATTCGGATATAGAAATATGTTCAGAATACTTAACTAATACCATTCAACAGTCAGCCTGGAAATCTACTCCAGACACACAAAACATCATAGAAGAAAATGAGTGTCCAACAGAAATAAAACAAAAATTAACGAAAAAGGAAATTGAGAAAAAGGTGGCAAATTTCCAGATCACCTCACGATAAGGCGAAGCTCAATAAGGCTGTAAAAGACCTCAAACAGACCCTGGAAGATGATAAAAATAAAAGCATTCAAAACTATCTTGAAAATCTAACTGCTACCAGTGCCACAGATTATTCACTATGGAAAGCCACAAAAAAGCTCACAAAACCGCAAACTACAATACCTCCTATACGTACTGAAAATGGAATGTGGGCAAGAAGCGATATACAAAAAGCAGAAGTATTTGCAGATCATCTAGTTAGTGTTTTTAAACCTTTTGAATCTCAAGAACCTATCGAGGTAGAAAATGACATAAGAAGTTTATTGGAAGCCCCAGGACAACTAGAACTGCCAATTCAAAATTTTAAAAGTACCGAGATAAAATCCACCATCAAAAGTCTCAATCCCAGGAAAGCTCCGGGCTTTGATCTCATCTCAGGAAAAATATTGAAAGAACTCCCGGAAGTCGGTATAAGATATATCACGCAATTGCCTAAGCACTACCCAAGTCAATGGAAGTCAATTGTTAATAATATTCAATTGATTTGATCTGCTGAATAACTTGTAACAGGAGATCTGGTAATAACTAGACTCCTACATGCCATTTATTACTATTTGTCACTAAGAAATTACTGAATACTGTAAGGTAGATTGTAATATTATATTGAAGTTAAATAAAAAAAATTATTTTATAATTTGCTAAATTTCGAAAGGACTTATCGCTATTTAAAAATTATATTTGTGTTATGCAATCACAATTACTTCGTTTAACTGGATATTTTGGAAATAGAAGAAATATTGACCTGGTCAGAACTTTATTTAACATTATTTTATAATTTGCTAAATTTGGAAAGGACCTAACGTTATTAAAAATTATATTTGTGTTTTGCAATCACAATTACTACGTTAAATTGGAAAATTTGGAAAAATTGTAAATTTAAAAAAAATATTTTGACATTCTCAAAATTTTCGAATTTTTGAAATCGCTATTTTGGAAGGAAAATTTTCCATACGTTATTTTGGAGTTTCCTCCTTAAGAATCGATTTTCATATATAAGGCGCCCGGTATGATAAAAATATGAGGTGTAAAATCTACTGATGAATGACCTCGTTATTTTTAGTGCGCACCTATGGTGCGCAAGAAATGACCGCGTTATTTTAGTGCGCACCTATGGTGCGCAAGAAATGACCGCGTTGTGCCCAGGTGCGCAAATGACCTCGTTTTTAGTGCACCTATGGTGCGCAAGATAATATTGCCGGAACATCTAACAACCACGTGGGTAAAAGGTACGTTTTAAAACGAAAATGAGAGGCGTATCTTTACATTAGCGCAACCGCACCAAATCCTGCCCGCTTTTTGTTATACATATCAATAATTAATATTGTTATTGTGAAGTTATAATTTTATCATTATATTTCGATATTTAATCCAATTTAGACAATTTCTAACCTAACCAAAAATTATTTTCGATGTCTATAAATTCCTCCAGGTTATTATGATTTATTTTATGAATAATTTTAAATATCAATAATTCAAGTCAATAATTCGATAATATTATCTGAAAAATCAACAATATTTCTTTATTATAATGATGATTATATATAATAATTTTTTTATAAAATTTTCTTTCGAAAAGTTATTTTTAGCATACTTAAATAATTTTCATGTACTATTTATTATTGTACGTAAAAGATTTAGTGACAATTATCTTTTATAACCATATTTTGTTAGTTATTAAGATAATATTATATTTTAAATAAAAATAATTATAATAGTTTTAAAAAATGTTTATAAAAACATTTTTATCAATTTTCTTAAAGTTGGTTATTTTTACTGGAGTAAACTCCAGTCGTGCGTCGGAGCTGACACACAGTTTTTTTCATATGGGTGAACTATCCAAGAGAATTATTGAACAAGTAATTAATATAAAGGAGCAGATTGGCTCAAGCCGTAGTAGACTGAAGAAATCCATTGAGGAGTCGATAATGGCATCATTAAACATCATAGTGGACATATCTTCGTCACTCAACACTAACACTGGAGAGTTGACTTTAACCGATATACGTTCTGTTATTAGAGAAGAGATATCTGCCAATAAATCCAATATAACTACAGAGGTGTGTCAATCGAACAAATCATATTCTATGGCGGTTAGCCTCCAGTTAACACTCCAAAACTTGGCCTTCGTTAATCGTCAGCTCGAACTCTCCACAATTAAAACCAGCGACGACATGATAGGAACATGGCGCAAAAACATATCTTTTCGGGAAAAAACTTATGCGCCTGTGGCAGTGAAAACTTTAACTAAAAACAAAATTAAAATTAGCTTTGAAAATAACCAGCAAAAAAAGAAATTAATGAGTTAATTAAATCCTGCCCCACTCTGACCGCCGAAGAACCAAAAACTTTCAATCCGAACATTATTATCAAAGGCATATCTAGGGAAGTTCACCGTGACGACTTATTAGATCTTATAAAAATTCAAAATTCCAAGTAAAATCATGTTTAGACAACGGCGACAAATTTTCCATAAAATTTTTACAAAATAACCGCAACTCAAAACTTTATAACGCCATCTTGGAGACCACTCCAAAACTTTTTCAACCATTATCGCAAACGAAAAGCTTAATATTGACCATGAACGGGTCCATGTGTCGGAATTTCTGTCAATCCGACAATGTTATCGTTGTCTCAAATTTTGTCTCAAACTTACTCTTGAAATCATACCTTACTGAAAGAATGTTTCGAGTAAAGTGCAAGGAAACATATTCGAGTCTTTCTCCAATAGCTTCTGGAGTACCACAGGGCAGTATCCTGGGGCCAGTGCTCTACCTCATATTTACAGCGGATCTACCAACAACAAGATTTACATCTACCGCCACTTTCGCAGATGACACTGTGGTCATTGCCTCACATAAAAACGCAACTCAAGCATCAGAGGACTTGCAGGAGAGCCTAAATCAGATCCAGAGCTGGTTGGGAAAGTGGCGTATTAAAGCAAACGACTCCAAATCGGTGCATGTCACATTCACTATGAGGAAGGGAAATTGTCCACCAGTAACTCTAAACAATTGTATGTTACCACAGGCTGACGATGTAAAGTATCTTGGCATACACCTAGACAGGCGGCTCACAATAGTAAGCACATATGGTCAAAAGAAAGCAACTTGGGCTTAAATTCAGAGAAATGTACTGGCTCCTGGGACGCAGATCCCAACTATCCTGGAAAACAAAGTTCTTTATATAAGTGCATCATTAAGCCCATATGGACATATGGTATCCAGCTGTGGGGATCAGCCAGCAATTCTAACATCGAAATCCTGCAAAGATACCAATCGAAAGTGCTCCGCACAATTTCTGATGCCCCATGGTACGTGCCAAATGAGATTATACACAACGATCTTCACATAAATCTAGTGAAGTGAATTAAATAAAATAATGATTAGCGATTATGTTTTTGGGTAATTGTTTTATATTTAATTATTTGAAGGCATTTCATCGATTATAAATTATAACACATTACAACAGGCGATTATAATATGATAAATCCAAGATTATCTTAAGTTCATTTACGACTACTTATCAATGGATACAAAGCAAATTAATAACTAATTGTAACATAATTTTTTAGCTAGTAGAATAAATATTGTTTATTAAAACAATTTATAAAATATAGCGACAATTATTGTTCGCAACTTTAAAATTTAGCATTAAACTTAATTTATTTATTCGGATCTCGTCATCGTTATCGTGAAAATAATATAGTTTTGAATTTGATTTAAATTTGAACAAATTACATACTCAAGAAAGACAAAAAGAGTTTAGGAGACATCCATTAATTACGTGAGGTGTTTTTTTAAAATTTGGAACCCTTCCCTCCTCCTTGGTGAGATTTGGTGAGATGTGGTGGTATCTGTAAAATAAGAGAAAAGTGGTATTTTTCTGGATTAAAAAGTTGACGTGAGATTTTCATTGACTCTTCCGCCCTTTAAATGAGATTTGGTAAGATTTTGCCGTACCCCCCCTTCATTTTTGTCACTTGTAATTAATGGATGCCCCATTGCAAGTTATCCTCATAACAAGTTACGTATATTATTTAAATGAAAAAAATATTTGATAAAGCTATACTATGCAATTCGATTAAAAGCCACTTTAATTATCAATTGAACGTTTGGTCTACTAGACCCGAAGGCTTTTTATTGGCAATCCATTCGACTCTTTAAGATTTCTTAACAAATATCGGTGACTTATCATATTTTAAGTAGCTGCTGATGATATGAGGAAATTTATTTAAATGGTTTCTTTTTACATTCATTTCAATGTTCACTCGGGCCTGTTCAGCCCTACCAATGTTCTGTAGGATTAAACATAATAATATAAAGTTTTACATCTTTTGTTTCAAAATATTTCTGAAAATAGTTTCGACTACTAAAAATACTGACTATTAAACCGACTACTAAAAAGACCTAACTTTAATTGAACTTTTATTAGTGGAATAGAATGTATGTATGTGCCGCTTTTTTCTTTTCGTCGAAATTGACGTAAAAGTGCGAATTGTAAATAATTTTGATTTTAATAATGCAATACCCTTGCATTATAAAACTTTATATATTTTTACTTGAATAAATATTGCATAATATAATTAACAGTAGATACACGAGTCGTCTACCTACACAAGTAATATGATATCTAGGCGCGAATGTTTCATATCTGTTCTGTCGTCATTCTATCTTGTTTTATCAGCAATTACATCCGGCAACACTGTTGGAGTATTTTACGCTCTATTCATATATACAATTTATACAAATTGTGTCCATAATGTCCTATCGATATGCGGAGACCAAAGCGTAATGCCACTATACCAATTATCTGTATCATAAAACACAAAAAATCCTTTCCCCTCTACGGTTGCTGCAAGAGTTCTAATCGTCTAATAGCCATATATACGTCGATTTGGTATATACGGTTGTTTTTAAAGGCGGATAGACTGTCGTCCTATTAATGTACGGAGTTCAGTACGATACATTTGCACGTATATATATATATATATATATTTTGTAATGATAAGCTCCGCTGAATAATTATCGCCCCACGTTGGTGAAGCCAAATTTGTAATGATATGCTCCGACGTAAATAATAATTGATAATTGCAAAATAAACCAACCTGAATTGCATGTAAAATTGCCAACGGTAGATGAAATGCCACCTGTGATGTACTTATTTTGCTGCTTCTTTAACTGCAATCTTGAAAAGAAAACTTCGCTTCTGTTACTGTGAATAAACTGTTTTGAATTTTAAATAAACTCCCGCAAAAACTTGGCCTTTTGTATTGAAATCTGTATTAACTTTAATAAAATTTTTACAAAAATGACTAAAGATGTCACCAAAGTAGCTTCTTTCTTTATTAATCTATTGTGTAGTGATGTGTTCGTGTTAGGAATTATACTAAGAAAACAAGTGGCCATTTAAAATTAAAATTACTTAAAACTAATTAAACTAAAGCGTTGCAAAATCGTTCATGTTATACGTTTTTAATATTAAAGAAATAACAAACCGGTGCACGATCAGCTGATTACCAGGTCATTGATTCCTCTTCAATACGCAGTGGTTCCAAACATGTAATCTTGTTGGAAATCGTCATCAACATTCTCACAGGTAAATACGAAATTTTTCTTTAATAACTTTTTCTCCGTTGCACTTTCTTTAAATCACTTTTTGTTACATAAAATATCTATAGCGTCACTAGTAGTTGCATGTTGTATGTCGACAAAATTATTTTGTAGGTTATTGTTCATTTTTGAAATTTTTCAGGAACGAAATTTTTACGTCCTAACTGGGCAAGTGAAAAAGGTCGACTCATCGTATTTTTCGCATCGCGAAGCCTATTAAATTGAGGATTTCTACTTTATAACTGGGTTTTTCCAACAAAAACTCGATTCCAATTGGCTGTAAATTCTTATCAAACGGATCTTCTTGAAACTTTCACGAAAATTAAAGACTACTAAGCAGTTCCACACAAAATTGTTAGAAAAATTCCAAGTTCACTGGTCGTTCCACAATCGACTGTCAAAGTACGAATTCTTTCTTTTGCACCCCATGTTTATTTTCACACACTTTCCCTATCCTAACCACTTGCGTAACACTTAGTTTTTAATTCCTCATCTTACAATACTAATCTCACTTAAATCCTTATCCTATTAACAAAATTATCACTAAATCTAACATTTTTGACATTTCTGCAGGTAACAGTTTCACATTTTTCAATGTAGAAGATTCAATTTTGCATCAACCATCCTCACTTGGATAGCAAATCGTTCTACAAATTAATCCTCAACTTTTGGTATGCCTTATGATGTAATTACAATTTTTTATGTTATCTAAATCTCTCTTTTTTAGATTTTCCGAAGGATGAAATTTTCTTTTGCTCATTTTAGCTTTATTTGAATCTTTTGGATTTTGGATTC
Organism: Lycocerus yunnanus; assembly: GCA_036346125.1. Taxonomy (NCBI): domain Eukaryota; kingdom Metazoa; phylum Arthropoda; class Insecta; order Coleoptera; family Cantharidae; genus Lycocerus; species Lycocerus yunnanus. The sequence goes on along the minus strand of JARFIX010000022.1, from coordinate 3,115,668 downwards.
ACTTACAATAGTGCCAAGAAATGCGGACGCTGCTATTGGATATGCAAAACAATTCCAACTTTTATCTGTGCTACCCGTAGGATAAATTTTAATTTTTAGAATGCTAACTGCTCTGGCCAGCTTATGAAATGAAATTTTGTATTCAAAATGGCTCCAATGGTATGCCATGAACCTTCTATAAATGCTACATGCCAAAAATTAACAACCCGTTGCAACAAAAAGTTCCATCCGAGGTTACACTTCATCTATCGAAGCTGCGGTTTTTAACCGGAAGATGCAATTTACTTTATTAAGGTTATTTATCTTAGTTTTAAGTTGATAACATGACAATATATATAATGTTCCTCAGTTTCTTTCCTGGCTGAAAGAAGGTCCTTACGAACATTTTTTCCATCTTGACGACGAATGTTCCGCAGCACTTACGCGGAGTTCGTCGATTTCGTGGCCAATTTTCAGTTGTAAAACAGTCCTTACTTCAAGGAGTCCTTTAAAACCCTCATTAAAAATTATAGCTGCTATGTCGAGAATCTTTTACCGCTAAAAATTGACTTGGAAGCTATTGTCCATACGACTGAATTGAAACTTTCATTCGAATTCTGCGTATACCCATCTTGATTGCAGGTTTTCAATTGTTAAATCATTGTATATTTTTTAAACAGCCTTAAAAACTTTCGTGGTCATACATATGTGGCTTATGCGTATAAATATCCAAGGTATTTGTAGCAGCGGCTTGCTACCATGTGTATCAAGAATCAGGGCCGATCGGACATTTTGCATGCTGGGGATTTTCATCGGTGGAGATTTTATGAAACAAGGTGGCCCAGATATCATTTCGTATGCCTTCAACGGAGTCACAATTTCTGCCGATAGCCAATCCATAATATGCCATGGACAATTCGTCAATGAACTTGCCCGTAAGTTCCTCTACCACCTAAATTTTTACTTTTTTTTTTAAATTTCTCAGCCTTGTGCCTACTAGCTTTTGCTCATGCCATATATGTACACTCTTTTTTGGTGACTTCTAAATCATGGCAAGGTTTACCATCGATGATCCCTTGTAAGTTTTGGAGTCACCATCGCCGATGTAGTATGCATAGCGTGTATTGTTAAACTCTTCGGAGCGCCAAAATATCTCAAGAATTGCGTCCACCTCCATTTTACCAGCCGATCAGCTATGATTTATTTGGCATACGCTGTCATGTTTCACAAGCAGTGAACTCTCGGCTGTACCGCACTTCTTGTCCCAGTGCTCGTAAGATTTGCAATACTTTGATTTGATAAGGACATCAAGCACCTTCCAAGTGTGCCATCCAATCACAGTGAAAAATCCGAACAAGGAGGAGAACCCTATTTTCCGCCAAGACCCATCACTTGAAATTGTGAGACCCATTGTCTGCAATACCCTTTAGCAGATTTTGTTCTCACGGCATTTGCTGTTGTAGCTGGAACATACATACATACGATCGGTTTTAAACGTCTGGTGACGTTGTCCGATACCCTATAAAGAAACGGGCTTCCTTATGCAAGGATACAACCGAAGTCATTTACCCGTCCCCTCAAGAGGGAACTCTAGCAATTAATACCTCAAAAGATGTTGTAAGCACCTTGTGAAAAAACCACCGTCTTTACGTGCCTTCCGAAGCGCGGAGACGGTATTGTAAAGTGAGCTCTACCAGGATATGAACCGGGTAGTCTTACATTAGCAGTTCATCGCGCTAACAACCATGCCAATGATCGTCTTTAACAATGAACGTAGCTAGAAGCTTCACAATAATGTCGTATGTGCTTTGGTAGACAGACTTAGGCAGACTCATTAGAGCATAACACTTAGAAATACCACCTTGCCCGATTTCGAGCAAACGCATTTTGGACGTCAATTCCAATTTTTTTCAAAACTGCGTCGGTTCGGTGGTTTCTCCCTATTTACCTTGATACAATATTTCACTCATTTCTACACACTACTAAAAATTAGACACATAAGTAAAATAACAACTATTTGCACAGCCTATATTTTAAATAGGTGAACTAACGCTATCTATACTTATAAATATAAACACTGTATGACATTTTATATTAGTACTACTGTCAAATTTTAGATATTTTTTTTATACGTCCGATAGTGAACGTAGGCTTTTCAAGCTATCAGTTAAAAATTGGGGGGTAAAGGTTGGTACGGTCTCGAGGGGAGCATCGATGCCGATTAAATGCTCCTATTAAATATGGAGAAATTCCTCTGCAACTCTGCAGCTCTACCAACAAATCCTATTTCCACGTTCACGTCGTGCTCCCTGACTGTAGTCGTAGTAGACTGTAGCTAACGGAAAATATCGGCTAAGGCAGAAAACCCTAACAGAAAATCTAGACCAGAAAAGGTCAAAAATAATCCTCCCCGAGTGAGGCCAGCAACCTGCTTGGAGTGAACTAATTATATACTCATAGAAATACAACATTGCTTCGGATACCGGACGGATCAACAATGACTACCATGGCGAGAAATAGGACGATGAAAACAAATATAATGAGAATGGCTGCATGGAACATTGGTTCTTGGAATAAGAGAGACCAAGAGGTAACCATAGAATTGGAAGAACACAACATCGACATATGTTCAATAAGTGAGACCAAAAAGAAAGGTAAAGGATCAGCTGTTAGAGGGAATTACATTCTGTTATATAGCGGTGTTGAGAAGCAAGCTGCTGCAACTTCAGGAGTAGGAATTCTTGTTCATAAAAGATTTCAGAATCACATTACAAATACACAATACATTAACGAAAGAATTATGATGGTGGAAATGACGTTCGATGGCATCAGGATTAATATAATATCAGTGTACGCTCCACAAATTAATAAAGCGAAACAAGAGAAATAGCTATTTTATGAATACCTCCAAGACTTGTTGAACACTATACAAAGCAAGAATAGAACAATACTGCTGGGAGACTTCAATGCTTGGATTGGTGATGAGGTGGTGCCGAGAATAAAGTACAAGTTTAATGAACCAGTGCTGAATGATAACGGAGAAATGCTGGTGGAATTTTGCAGCATCAATGAAATGCGAATTGGAAAAACTTACTTCGACCATAAACGGTGCTACGCACCTTGGGATTTAATCTGGCGCTAGGGTTATAACACTATGCTTCACTACCTTGGTGTATAATATACTATTAAAAGGTTTAAAAAAATTAATTATTTTTTTATACAATTCTAATGAAATTTGAAAATTTTCCAGTTTAGGACCTCCTTTGCGTAAAAATGGTTTCGTCTTTTCAAGATATCATCAGCTAAACTATCCCTAAATGAACGAAATGGATTAAAATTCATTAAAATAAATATCAACAACTATATTGGAAAATTTTTTATAATAAAATTAATTGACATGTGTTTTGACAAACCTATATCGACATACTAGATTCTAAAATTGAATGTCATTAAGTAAACAAAAATTATTCAGAAAATTTAACCCAATACCCAAGTATAACATATGTACATCGCGGTTGACGTGTTTAACATCGCTCCGTATTTTGAGACTTTTAATTGCCGAGTTAAGTAATAATATTTTTTCTGAAATCGGCCATACTTGATCAATTACTGCAACTTTTCGGCGCAGGAAAGTAATCCATTACCGGACTCACGCAGTAAAGGTCAGACCACTCTGATATTATAATATTACAACACATCGTCATCTGTCATTGCAGGATTATTTATAAACTTATTCTACCAAAATATTTTGTTTTTGATTTTGTTGTTTCAAAACTATGGCAACAGCAGAAATACGCCTTATTTGATTTTATTTAATTTTAATTGTGATTAGCCATAACTAAAAATCGAACTATTGAATTCGATTAATCTCGCGATTTCAGAAAAAATAGTATTCCATACAAAAATTTTCAAATTTTTTGAAATCGCCATTTTGGAAGGAAAATTTTGCATACGTTTTTTTTTCAGATGGGTGAACTATCCAGGAGAATTATTGAACAAGTAATTAATATAAAGAAGCAGATTGGCTCAAGCCGTAGTAGACTGAAGAAATCCATTGAGGAGTCGATAATGGCATCATTAAACATCATAGTGGACATCTCTTCGTCACTCAACACTAATACTGGAGAGTTGACTTTAACCGATATACGTTCGGTTATTAGAGAAGAGATATCTGGCAATAAATCGAATATAAGTACAGAGGTATGTCAATTAAATAAATCGTATTCTATGGCGGTCAGCTCTCCAGTTAACACCCAAAAACTTGGCCTTCGTTAATAGTCAGTTCGAACTCTCCACAAATTAAAACCAGTGACGACATGATAGGAACATGGCGCAAAAACATATCTTTTCGGGAAAAAACTTATGCGCCTGTGGCAGTGAAAACTTTAACTAAAAACAAAATTAAAATTAGCTTTGAAAATAACCAGCAAAAAAAGAAATTAATGAATTAATTAACGATCTTCTCTCAAACTTGAAACCACAGGACAACTCCATTTGGCGACTGATGAAAAACAAAAAAAACATTCAAACCCATTCCGGCCCTAAACCTAGAAAACAACGTAACCGCTATGACTGACGCCGATAAAGCAGAGGCACTAGCGGTTACATTTCAAAAAGTACATAACACGGACACCACAGACACCAAAGAACATGAACAAATTAGAAAGGACGTTAAAATATTTTTGGACCAAACATATACAGTAGCGGCAACCTAAAATGCCCGGTGTAAAATATTTGCAATATACCTGCAACGATTGGCTTAATTTTAAAGTTGGTAAATTTTTTGTAAAACATACTTTATAAGGCAACCCTTCTTAACCATTTGTATACAAAATTCATTCATTATAGTTTAACAAGTCTTCAAATATACAAGAAATGGCAGGTAGAAAGAATTTAAGCGAAAGTGACAAGCAGAAAATTTTAGTTTTGCATGGTGAAAATAAAAGTTATACTTATATTGGTGAAAAAGTTGGGTATGATAGACGTACTATAAGTAGATTTTAAAAAATATGCTATTAGTGGCAGTAAAAAACCACTTGACAGAGGGAATTCTAAAAGAAAACCACAAAATCGCAAGATCGAGTTCTACGCAGATGGGCATTAAAAAATCGCTTCAAATCTCGAAGACAATTGAGAAAAGACCTAAGTGATCAACTTGCTGTGAATGTTAGTGTTAGAACTGGAGGTAATCGTTTGGCTGAATTTGGATTACGTGCATACACTGCTGTCAAGAAACCGCTTTTGACAAAAAAATTAAACAAAACGGCTAAAATTTGCCAAAAAATATCGTAATTGGTCAGTCGATGATTGGAGTAGAGTCATCTTTTCAGATGAATCGAAGTTTTTACTCCGTGGGTCGGATGGAAAAAAATACGTGCGACGATTTCAAACCGAACGACTATCGGACAAATGTACCGTTAAAACAACACGCGGATTATGATATGGGGACTAGGGATTATGATATGGGGTTGCTTCTCCCAGAGTGGATTAAGCAATTTACATATCATTGAAGGTCATGTAAATGCTACCAAATACATAGACATTTTGAAAACCAGTTTGGAGCCATCGATTTCAAATTTATTTGCTGAAAACGAAGAATGGTTTTTTCAGCAAGATAATGCACCGTGCCATACTGCAAAAACGGTAAGTAATAGTTTTGTAGATAATTTTTTTTCAAAATGTATTAATCAGGTAATGATGGCAATACATTTAACTAACAAATAATTAAAAATTATAAATTAATAGCTTTTATTTTGCACAGGTGTCGAATTATTTCGTTAATAACGGTATTAATGTAATCGAGTGGCTTGGAAATTCGGCCGATTTCAACCCAATCAAACACCTTTGGGCCATTATGAAAAATATGTGGTGGACAAAAGTCCTAAAGGTCTACCTGACCTAATAGAAGCGATTAAATTTGTTTGGGACAATAATTTAACCCCGACTACCTGCAACAGTTAGTACGATCCATGCCATGCCGTTTAAGGGATGTTCTTAAAGCAAAGGAGGCTCTACTAAATACTAAATGTATTCTATATATTAGTAATAAACATTTTCTACATTAATTGTCTTTTGTATAATTACTTTACTACATAATTTATGTAATATTCGAGAAAAATATACCTGAAAATAGGGTTTATTTTCCAGAGAAGTGTTTTGTTGGTTATTTATACAATATATCATTAAATTTAATAATTTTCAATGTATTATAGTTAAACAATTACAAAACATAAGGATTAGTTCTATGTTAATGAAACATGTAAGAAAAAATAAGAATAACTTAAAATTTTTCGACCGGGCATTTTAGATTGCCGCCACTGTATACCCACTACTGACCAATACACCAAAATAGCGACATGCCCCGACGAAATTAAATCGTTTATAAAATTTCTACCCAACAGAAAAGCCCCCGGACCTGACAAAACTGAAAATCTTATTTTAAAAACCTTTCGAAGAAAGCCATTGTGCAACTAAATTATATAGTGAACGCGATATTCAGACTGCAACATTTCCTCTGATTGGAACTTGGGCTTGGTGATTCCCATCCACAAGCCCAATAAAGACGCGACGCAACCGACAAGCTATAGACCGATCAGCCTGCTAAATACGATGTCAAAATTAACAGAAAAATTATACTCGACCGAATACAAGCAGAAGATGACCTAAAAATTACAAACGAGAACTAATTTGGCTTTACAAGAGGACATAACACGACGTTACAAATTACTAGAATTACGAACGACATACTAACAAATTTTAACAAAGACAAGGTCACGGTCATGGCGCTGTTTGACATAGAAAAGGCATTTGACAAAGTTTGGATCGGCGGACCGACTTATAAATTAATTAACTACAAATTTTCGGCCCACATAATAAAATTATTACATTCATACCTAACTGCTCGCTCCATGACCGTGAAAGTAAATAACACAACCTCGACAACAAAGACTATAAACGCAGGGGTACCCCAAGGCTCTGTGCTCAGACCGAAACTATTCAATCTTTACATAAACGACATACTTACATTTACAAAAACCAAAACGGCCCTGTACGTAGACCTTTTCCTTTCAAAATTAAGGAATCTTGTGATATCTTAAAAAAATTGTCATCCAAAATGGAGGGAATGCAATCGCATAAAATTGAATTTTCTAAGAATAAATCAAGACTGGTTGGAGTCGTCAATTAAAATTCCGGTACGTTTCTTCGAATGAATGTCTATTACAATCCAAAATGCGTATATTAATTTGTGGTGTTTCTTTTACTCAGAATGCCGATGCGACTACGCGTAAAAATGGGGATTCCAAAGTGGATTCCAGTAAGAGAGGGCGACCTTCCGCAAAATTTAATGACGCCAGTGAGCGAACGAAAAGAAGGATGACCGAAGAATTACGTTCTGAAAACACTACAACGAAGCTTGTGTATGCCACTGAAATGACTCTCCGAGCTTCCGGATCTTTTACAGCTGCAAACGTCTTAAAGGACATAGTAGACAATGAGCCAGTGCGTGCTTTGGAGTATGATTCGGTTTACAAAAGGGTATCGCAACAGAATATTGGGGAAATATCGGCCGATGAAGCTTTAAACTTGATTATTTCTGGAAAAATGTCAAAAGAAACGTACATGATGACGCGAGATTTAGTTAATAAGCACTGCAATGCCTTAATATTTCCTTCTTACCATAAAGTAATTGCTGCAAAATCACGATGTCATCCAGAGAAAGAATCGATTAAGGTTACGGAAAAAATGTATGGAAAAATCCTACCCCTTCGTCTTCGCGTTTTTGTAGGCCTATTACATTGCAATTTCTTAAAGAAACGATCGAGTCCAGCTGCAAAGAACGCGATTACATTCAGCAACAAATCGCATCTTTACAATCGTTAACAACTATTATCCGAGATAAAAATATTTCAGTTAATTATGAAATGGCATTCACTATGATTGATGGTAAATTAAAAAATGCCATTACGCTGTTGTTATAACGTTGTTATATTTGTGGTGCGACATTTCAACGAAATAGACGAAGTTGTAGAACGGGACATAATTGAAGGTAATCTTCAGTTGGGCATTGCGTCATTGCACGCGTCGATACGTTTTATGGAATGGTTCCTTCACCTATCTTACAAATCCGATGAGAAAAAGTGGCAGGCGCGTTCAACAGAACAAAAGAAAAAGCCTCTGATCGCAAGGCCCAAATCCAAAAAGAATTCAAAAAAGAGACTGGGTTGATAATTGATGTTCCCAAACAAGGAATGGGAACTTCCAATGATGGAAATACAGCTCGACGGTTTTTCGAGAACGTACCAAGGGCAGCGAGAATACTTCAAATAGACGAAAAATTGATATCCATGTCTAAAATTATTTTACAAACGCTATCAAGTAGATTTACAATAGATGTGAAAAAATTTAAAGCTTATTGCTTGGAAGTTGCAAAACTCTATGAGGAATTGTATAGTTGGTATCCTATGCCAACATCTGTCCATGTAGTACTTATTCATGGTCATGCAATTATTGACAAAGCAATGTTGCCAATTGGCTTTTTATCAGAAGACGCTCAAGAAGCCCGGAATAAAGATATAAAACGTTTTCGTGAAAACTTTTCCCGAAAAAATTCTCGCGTTAACAACATGTCAGATGTTTTTCACAGATTGTTAGCTTCTTCTGATCCGCTAATAACCAGCAAGCGAAAATTGAAAGTAAAAAAAAGAGAGGAGCTTCCACCTGAAGCTTTGGAACTTTTACTCTCTACTAAAACTTGTAATGAACCTGCGTGTGTTGAAACAGATGAAGTTTACGACGAAATTATAAATGATTATGAGTTTACTTAACTTTTGAATTTCCTTTTTTATATTAAGCATAAATACTCTATTTGCAAATTTTAAAATTGTTGAATTTTTTATATTAACAAAAATGACCATTTTGAATTTATAAATTCTGATCACAGATTCGAATTCAGCGACATCTAAAATATAAATATACCAATTTTCGTACTGATTAACTCACTGGCTGATTTTTGGCCAGGGATTTGACTGTTTGGACCACTGTGCGTTTGTGTATTCGTAATTGTATTGTTTAAGTCATGCATTTACACAGGTGATATTTTAAAACTTGTATTAAAATTTGTAGCCATTAAAAGCAAAAAATAAATTTTCTTGAAAATTTAATTGTGCAGTTTACGTGATGTATTTTTTTTCTTTTAAGCGTGGAGGACTTACATTTCATTTAGGAATGCATTCTTGTAATAATAACTGAGAAATGTTAGATGTAAATAATAAAAATATAAAGTTGACACTTTGTAGAATGTACTAACAAATTGCCAACTAGAGTTCAGTTTGTAAATTGCATTCAGACTCGAAATGAGTCCTTAATAAACTTCATTTTTTTTTAAAAAGGTAGTTTTCTTTGGGACTTATGTATTTAGCCACTATACGCAAAAAATTAATAACAAAAAGTATTTACCTGGGCATTTAAATTTACGTGAATTATACAGTCTGTACATAGGAACCCAAGAAAATCCAGTAAGTAAAACAATTTACGAAAGAGAATTTCGTAAGACAAACTTGAGATTTAAGAAACCATCGCGATGGTTGGATGGATTCTTCAATTTCATTTCAGACCAGAGAAGAAATGAAAACACTAGGGAAAAACGCGGGCGCCCAAAAGTATCTTTTGAATCAAGTTCGGAGCGAACTAAGCGACTAAAAACAAAAAAGTTGAGGGACTCCACGCCCTTTAATATATTAAATTACGCTACCCAAATGGGCTTAAGAGCAACGGGACAAACACAGGCCTCAAAAGTGTTGCATGAAATTACAAGCACTAGTCCTAAACGTGCGAGTAAATATAGAAAAGCATACGCAAAGTCGGTCGAGAAACAAATTATGTCGGGTGAAGATGCTCTAGCGGTTTTGATAGATGCAAAATTATCTTCCACTTGTGCAGAAGTTACTTTGCAAGCTTTGCTTGACCACACTGTAAATCGCTTATTGTTAACAGTAAAACCTGTAATAGAAGCACTTAAGGACGAAGAACTGGAAAGGCTGTATTTAATTTCAAAATGGGGTTTTGATGGGAGTTCGGGTCATAGCTCTTATAAACAAGCATTGTGATTCGGCTGTTTTTATTACTTGTATTGTCCCACTTCGCCTTGTTTGTGGTGATCAAATCCTTTGGCAAAATCCACGTCCAGCTTCTACCAGGTATTGCAGGCCATTAAAAATTGATTTAGTTAAGGGCAGGGTAGGGTTTTAAAACTTTTTCTTTTGCAATTTTTTTAAATTTTTTTTTCTGAATGTACAACATGTCGAGAGTATTGTGTCAAAATTTCAAGTGAATCGGAGCAAAAATAATGAAGATACAGCGTTTCAAGCGACTGGTCCTCATGTTCGACTAAAAAAAAATTAATTATGAAAAATGGATCGAGACATTTTTTTCAGGCATATTCTACTGACTGGGGCTTTTTGGACATCCTCAATGACCGTGTTTCATTGTACGAAGTTGGCATTGATGATTCTGTGTATGTATAAAAAATTATATTATACCCGTTTATTGATGCTTAATTTTGGATGCTCGAGTAACTTTAAATCGATTTTCTCGCAAACGTCATTTTGAAGTTGGTGAACATTATAACTCAAAATCTACTTGACCGATCTTTTCGAATTTTTAAACATTATTTCTACACATAAATCAACAGGTAATCACGGAGAGTTTTTTTTATTTTAACCATTTTTTTCCATTTTATAATAACAAATTCACCGAAATTTTTCGGGAAAATCGCGTTTTTCACTTCCAAATGCTGCCAAAACTAAAAATAAAAAAATAAAAACTCTTCGTGACTACCTAGGAAACATATCACCTGTTAAACGCATTTCGATTTTTTCTTTCAGATAATTCGGTAATGAGTTATGGTGTTCACCGTATAACAACTTTTTCAAGGCGCCTGGGAAAATTCGCTGTCACGGACTTATTTATTAATATTTTTAATGAAAAATTTTCAAAGATAACTCAAATGCCATACTATAATGTGTATATAAAATAAATAAAATAACATTAATCATATCTCCAAAAAAAACATGAAAATATGCATATTTTTCGTCTTTAAAACCCTACCCTGCCCTTAAAGAGTCTACTGATGTTTCGATAATAGAGAAAAACCAAATGGACGAACAAATAAAAAACCTTCGGAAAAGTACATCGTTAATGCAAGAAAAATCTGTGGATGTAAGTCATAATTTAATCTTTGCCATGGTTGATGGCAAAGTATGTAATGCGATTACTGGCACAACATCGACACAAAAGTGCTATATATGTGGCGCAACATCTAAAAATTTTAATTGTATTGACGAAATGATTAAGCGGAACATAAAAACTGAAAATTTGGAATTCGGGTTGTCTGTTTTACATGAAAATTCAGAGAATTTGCCCACAACACCGCTAGATACTTTGTTCAACTGTATCCCTGGTTCAGTATGCCTCCTACCCTTCACAAATATTTTATTCACGGACCTGAAATAATAGCTTCTGCTCTGTTGCCTATAGGCTAATTAACGGAAAAAGCGCAAGAAGCTCGCAACAAAGATTACAAAAACTATAGAGAACATTACCCTAGAAAATGTAGTCGTGAAAAAACGAATGAAGACATTTTCAATTACTTTTTACTTAGTTCCGATCCCCTAATTACGACCAAGCAGATGTTACAACAGAAGAAACTACGACACCTTCCTAAAGAAGCAGTACAATTATTGAAACCTAAAACCATTCGGCACTTTAGTGGTGATATTGATGATGAAGAAGATGATGGTAATAGTGAAGACGATTATGACCAAGAAAATTGTTAGAAGTTATTATAGCCCCCTTAAATTAAAATATTATATTATTGTCCTCATGACTTTCTATTGAATTTTTTTTAAGTAAATAAACACTTAAAAATCTATCCACATCTTTTTTTTTTAACTGCAGACACCTTTAAAAATTAATATTTGAGTTAGAACCCCAATTATAGAGTCTATGATTTATTGCCAACTTTGAAGGCCTGTTGCCCCACTGTACATCGGTAGACACTTGCAGTAAATGTGACACATTCCAAATGCAATCGCATGTGGCACAAAATAAACATGATGAGAGAATGCGGAAACATAATTGCGATGTCGTCACGAAAAAGCTGAATTGGCATATTTGTGCAAAAAGAAATGACCAACTTGAAGCAAAGAATGATCGTTCAAAAGATGTTTTTCTTTTGATTTGCAACAATGCCTATCAACACCATTACTTTCGCCATCAATAGCCTTTTATAAAAGACAGTTGTGGACATTCTATATGACTGTTCATGATAACAGCACTGGAGAGTCCAACAATTTCATGTGACATGAAACTGTAACCGGACGTGGGGCTAATGAAATTGTCTCCCGTATTTACCACCATTTACAAAATTTATCATCTTGTGTTACAGAAATTACTTTTTATTCAGACACTTGCCAGGGGCAAAATTAAAATAGTCACGTTTGTGCCATGTTTTTGAAATTTATGGCCGAGCCGGAAAATGTTACAACTATCGATCATAAATTTTTGGAAACCGGGCATACCAATCTACATGCGATGTATGTAGATCATTCCGTAGAAAAAATACAGTACACCAATTTTTCATCCACACGATTGGTATCAGTTAGTCTGAGCCACTGGTACTAAAAAGAATAAGTTTCAAGTGGTTGAAATGAGCATAGAAAACTTTTTCGACTTTGCTGGCCTTTCGTCAAATACCTTGGTATTTAGAAAAAAAAAATGACACTGGTGAGCAATTTAAAATGCAAGACGTAAATTGGTTTCAATATCAAAAAAGCAATGAGGAATTATTTTTTTACAAAACTAAAGAAAAAAGATCTTTTAGATATTCTTCATTTGATACCACCTATTTTTCATCAATTTAATGAGAACTTTCCAGCAGTAAACGATTTTCCCGAAATTGATCCAGATTTGGAATATGATGAAGATTAGAAATGGCTTTCTTTTCATTGTGATTCTGTTTTACATAATATTATTATTGTGTATTATGTTCTTTAATAATGCGTTAATTTGATTTAAATTACAATGTTCAATACAATTTTGAATTTATTTTTATATTTTCAAAACCCCAACTTGACTTAGGTTCATAGAATCATAGAATTTATCATAATTTTATCATAAGTGGAGAAGAAATCAGTTGGTTAAAAACAACGGAAATATCAATGTTGAAAGAGGCCTTTCTGCATTTTCTTCAAGCAAGATTTTAACGGTGTTGCTATTGAGATTGATATATCGAAGAAAATCCGTGGTCGTCCTTGTCGAGGACGGACTGTATGAAAAAGATTTCAAATCAACGTAGCATCTAATACAAAAATTTATCAAGGATTTTACTAAACTTTTTGTTGATGAAACCGTGGTAGATGATATAGATGGATATTGAGGTATTCCAGATTTTGAAGCACATTAATATGCTAATTCTAATATAATTATATATATTTTTGTAATAGTTGCGTACATATATGTAATAAATAATTAGTAAATAAATAAATTAACATATATTAGTAAGTACCTAAGTTTTATTACGAATAAAATTAAAAACACAAAAAGAACACACATAAAACCTTCGACCTGGTCCGGAAATTCTCCAGATTTAAACCCAAATAATAATATATTTAATAATACAGTAGCGATCTAAAGTAAGTTGGCAAACAGTTTTTACAAAAAATTATTAGAAAAGAAATCATTTAGTGGACTATCATATATTTTCTAAAAGTATGTAGATTAATACGTAGTTTAACGTATAAAACTTGCAGTTGGTATAAAACAAAGAAGTATATAAGCGAATTGAATTTTATGGAGGGTTCAAAAGAAAATTGGCATAACATCCAAACAATATCAAAACAATAATAAGCGTTCATAAAAGTTAATTTGATTGAAATATATCTTTCTTGATAATACATCGACATGCCCAGAAGGAAAGAGTATTCAGAAGATTTAAAAACACGGTTCTTAAATGGTTAAAAATGGAAATTCATTGAGAGCAGCAGAACGCGAATTTGACATTCCAAATCAAACAATAAGTCTCTGGTGTCACAAATATAATAAATATGGATCAGTAGAGACACGCCCAAGAACAGGGCGACCACGAAAACAACCAAAAGAGAAGATAAAATGATCGTTCGTGAAGCAATAAAAATCCTCGTGTAACGGCTACACAAATTGTTCAAAGTTTTAACGAAAATCGCGAAGAAAATATACATGTTTCGACAGTGAAACGTCGACTATATGCAGCTAAACTATTTGGCAGACGTCCTTGTAAGAAACCACTTATATCAAAAAAGAATCGGATAGCCCGTCTGAAGTTTGCTAAAATCACTTACACTGGGAAAAAAGATTGGTCCAAAATTCTTTGGAGTGACGAAAGTAAGTATAATTTGTTTTCCTCGGATGGTATTAAGTATATTCGACGTCCAGAAGGTAAAAGATATGATATTAGATATCAAGTTCCTACTATAAAACATGGTGGAGGGAACGTCATGGTGTGGGGTTGCTTTTCTCGTGATGGCATTGGATCTCTACACAGAATTGATGGCATTATGGATCGGTTTATGTATGCCGACATACTGAGGGATCATATGCTACCACATGGCAAGAGAAAATGCCGCGCGGCTGGATATTTCAGCAGGATAATGACCCAAAACATGCTTCACAGCATGTTAAGCAGTACATGGACAAAGCTAAAATTCGGCTTTTAGAGTGGCCCAGTCAATCTCCAGATTTGAATCCCATAGAGCATTTGTGGGAAGAGCTCGAACGTCGAATAAGAAGTGAAAATTATAGTAATACCACTAAATTATGGGAAGCATTGCAGAGAGAATGGTCAAAAATACCATTAGAACGTTTAGAGAAGCTGGTTGACTCGATGCAATCACGATGTAAAGCTGTTATCGCTGCAAAAGGGTTTGCAACAAAGTACTAAATGTTTTTAATCCATAGTTGTTACTATATGTATTTCTTTATTTTTTTGTTTTAAGAGCGTTTTGTCATAACTTGATAAATAGAAATATTTCGAAATTTTCGTTTTTAAATTTTTTTCACGTTAATAAATTTTCTAGAAAATTATATTTATATTTTTAATTTAAAGCCTTTTAAGGAATAAATATTTGAAAAATTAAAGCAAAATATTGAACTTTGAAAAAAACTGTTTGCCAACTTACTTTAGATCGCTACTGTAAATTAATGTAATATAAGAATAAGAGCTTTTATTACGGCACAGAGGGGTTCTAGCAAATATTAGAATACACCACAAATTGTAAAATTTTGATTGTAGACCATAATAAAATTTTGGCAGTTTTTGAAAATTTATTTAATTAAAAAATAAATTCCCATTTGCAATCCTTACTAAAATTGTAATATTATAATTTGAAAAAAATACCAAAACACAAAAGCTGTCTTTTTGAAAGTCGACTTATGCTGGGATTTGTACCTAAGGGATGTGTTAAACTGAACAGTTTTAGAACAACCTGAAGGATTAAGAAAAAAATATTTTTTCTTAGTAATATCTTAAATTAGAGTGTTTGGATTTCATTGCACACTATTGTTGTTGCAGAAACTACACCACCTGGCCCTTAGTTACGCCTATGTCACTCACAGTCCAGTACGCCGTTGCATTTTAACAATTTCTGCCTTACCGACTGAACGAAAACTTAGGAGGACTGGTAGAAATACGAGCCGGGTTTGAATATTTGCAGTTTTAAATCGTGAATACGGAAAGGCAGAAATTGTAAGTAAAGGCTTAATTTGTTATACTTGTTGTAATTTCGTACATAATTGTTGTACATAATCGCAGATGGTGGCATCGACGAACCCACGAAAGAGGAAATCTTAGAAGCAATCAAAAGTTAAAAACCGAAAAGCATCTGGTTAAGATATGATTACACCGGATATGATAAAAAATGGTGGTGATAAAGTGCTGAACGAGATATGCAACCTAATGAAACAGATATGGACTCAAGAAGACATGCCAGATAAATGGAGAGATGGAGTCATTGTGACGATAAAGAAGAAAGGTAGAGCGGATGAATGCAGCAACTATAGAGGCATAACACTGCTGAACACCGCTTACAAGGTTATGTCAACAATCATTAACGATCGTCTCACTGAGTACACAAACGAGATAATTGGAAACTACCAATTTGGTTTTAAGAGAGGGAGGTCTACAATCGACGCCTTACACATGATAAAACAGCTTCAAGAAAAACCCACGAATATGGAATAGAGATGCATACCTATGCTTTTCATAGATTTTAAACAAGCTTTTGACCGAGTAATCAGATTCAAGTTGATAGAGACCATGAGGGAATTCAAATACCAGATAAACTCATAAGAATAATCACGATGACCCTAAGAAAAACAAGAGCCACGGTAAGAACGTCCGAAGGAAAAACAGACAGCTTCGAGGTCAATGACGGGGTATGACAGGGGGACTCACTATCAGCGACGCTATTCCCCATTGCTCTTGAAAAAATAGTGAGAAGCACCGGTTGTACTGGTACAATAGTAAGTAAAGAAAGTCAGCTGATAGCCTACACTGATGATGTCGTGGTGGTATCCAGAACTCAGAAAGGACTGATTGATGTATTGAGAAAATCAAAGAGAAGCAACTGAACTAGGATTGATCATAAACCAGAATAAAACAAAGTACATGAAATGTACAAGAGAAGAACCCTCCAAAGTTGATCTAACAGTGGATGGTGACGTATTCCAACATGTGGATGAATTCAGTTATCTTGGCGTGCAAATTAATTACAATAATAATAGAAAGGCAGAGGTAACAGCTAAAATACACGCGGAAACAAAGCTTATTACGCGAACAAGCACCTACTGAAAGATAAACAAATCAAAAAGACACGAAAATAAAATTTACAAGTCGCTGATAAGACCAGTGCTCGTATATGCGGCGGAGGTCAGCTGCATGACAAAAGAGAAGAAAAATTTCGGATATTTGAAAGAAAAGTGATAAGAACGATTTTAGGTTTTAAACGTGTTAACGGAGAATACCGTGCTAAGACAAACGCTGAAGTACTCGAAGCAATGGAAGGGGAAGACATAGTTAAGTTTATCAAGGCGCAAAGAATGAGATGGTGGGGACATGTGATGCGAGCCGATACAGATGAAATCACCAGAGCTATAATGACATGGAAACCCCTTGTAGAATGTCCCAGCGGAAGACCCAAGCTAAGATGGAGAGACGGGGTGATGGAGGATTTGGAGAGGTTGGGGGTGGTGGAGTGGCGACAAAAGGTGATGGAACGCTCAGTTTGGCGAGGAATTATTCAAAACGCAAAAAAACATCAAGACCTGTAATTAATGATTAATTGTATTAGGAGGACTAATCCACCTCACTAAATGGATTTTGTAAGTCCTATTATGGACAGCTAAATTCCCATGGAATGTAATGCTAACAATAATAATATTATATAGTATATTATGTCAATTGGCGACCAAGATAAATCATGGGCCCCTCACAAAGTCTGCAAGCAGTGTATGGAGTGTTTGAGAATGTGGACAAAGGGAACGCGATAAACTTCCGTTTGGTATACCAATGATTTGGCGAGAACCCAAAGACCACTCCAGTGATTGTCATTTTTGTATAGTAAAAACGTCAGGATATAACAAAAAAAACAAATATAATATACATTACCCTAGTTTAAAGTCAGCTATACGCTCTGTGCCGCATTCAGCTGAAATTCCAGTGCTAGTGTTTCAAGAATTACCCTCTTTGGAAATACAAGAAGATACGTCGGGCGAAGTGACCACAGCGACGAAGATTTTAAAGGTGACGATGATTCTGTTCGTCAATGATTTAATCAGATTTAAAGTATCAGAACTTCTAGTATCAAGACTGCACGAAAAAAACTTGTTAGAAAAAGGAGCTAAAATCACCTACTTTCGATCGAGAGAAAGTGCATTTCTGCAGTTCTTTCGGAGTGCTGATGGATTTGTGTATTGCCACAACATACCTGGTTTAAGGAAGGAATTGGGAATTTCAGACTATAACGCAACCGAATGGCGATTGTTTATAGATAGCTCTAAAGTTAGCTTAAAGTGTGTTCTCCTCCACAATGGAAATTTATACGGTTCAGTCCCAATAGGCCATTCAGTTGTCTTGCATGAAAAATACGAAGACATAAAGAAGGTCATTGACGTGTTGCAATATAACTTGTACCAATAGATCATCTGTGTTGACCTTAAAATGGTTTCTTTCCTTGGCAAGCAACGCGGATATACCAAGTATCCGTGTATGTGGGACAGTAGAGCTCGTGAGAAGCATTGGGTGCAGTCAAAGTGGCCGCCAAGATCTGACCTGAAACCTGGCGATCCAAACATTGTAAATCATGTGAAAAAACATTATATTTCCGCCTTTGCATGTAAAACTAGGTTTCACAAAGCAATTTGTTAGAGCTTTGTCAACTGAAGGAGACTGTTTTAAGTATATCATTTCGGCATTTCCTAGCTTGTCATATGAGAAGATAAAGGTGGTGTCTTTGATGGGCCACAGATTCGGCAACTTATTAAAGATGAACGTTTCATAGAAACAATGACCGAACTTGAAAAGAATGCTTCGTTGGCATTCAAAAGTATTGTCAAGGACTTTCTAGGAAATACACGAGCCCAGAATTACGTCGAAATTGTTCAACAACTCTTAGAGAGCTTTAAAAAGCTTGGCTGTAACATGAGTATCAAACTGCATTTCTTACATAGCCGTCTTGCTAACTTTCCAGAAAATCTTGGTGCTGTTAGCGATGAACAGGGTGATCAAAACAATTGTTCAAAGTGAGTCAACGCATTTGGTTACCTGCATTCACGCTCAATTTGGACCGTACAAAGACTGTAAAATTAGACCAACTCCCGACATAAAAAAATTATTTATTAGTATAGATAGGTACGTAATTGAAAAGCTATAAAGCAAAATATTGATCATAATACAATAGGACAAATACCAAAGAAAATTGTCATGTATTTAAATTTGCAAAACCCTGCTTCTTACACGAGTCATAGCTTTTGAAGAACTTCAGCCACTATATTAGCTTCTAGCAGTGGCAATATACTTCAGTTGAAACAATATAGAGGTTGGAAATTTTCCAGTGTAGCTGAGGGATATATAGCAGATTCGCTGTCGGTTAAAACAAGTAATATAGCATGTATGGTACAAGGACCATTAACATCTATACGTACATCTCTTGATGATTGTCCCAACACCACCAATTCCTTCAATACCTTCCAGTCCTCCTACTATTGAAGAGACACGCATTTTTAACAATGCCATAATTAATGCCATGTATTTAAATTTGCAAAACCCTGCTGCTTATACGAGTCATAGCTTTTCGAATGAATAGTTGGACACATACTTCCAGTTCTTTAAAAGTTGCTGGAACAGGAATAACCATGGAATGTCATAATTGTACCATCAATTACAATTTTTACAAATAAATTGTCAAAAAATGTACTGTTTGTAACAGTAATTTATGTAATAATTATTAATTAAGTTGTTATATCTTCTATCGTCATTACTTAATTTTAATAAAATTACAGTTTGTCATTTATTATTGTCAACGTCATAAAATTCAAATATAACCAAAATGTTTGATTTTAACAATTTAAATACTATTAATAACATTTCTTTTATTATGTTAATTCGTTTTATACATAAATTTTTTTTTAAACTGTCGCAAAAATTTCAAAAAATGCACATTTATTCATTATTAACCTGAGGTGAATAATAAAAAATTATTTACTACAAGTGACAGAAGGCGTACTTCATTCCGTCAACACTTACGTCAAAATTATAGCCTATATGGCTAGTAGTGGAAAAAAGCTGTTTTGTGAGTCAAAGAAAATATTGAAATAAACAAGTTCGCCAGAATCACAGATTTTTTAAAGCGAAAGTCAATCACCTATGAGCCTATCAAGTTGTGGCGACACGCACCTACTACATTGGCAACACATCGCCCACCGATACTCCTGTATCAGAGAGAACGGTCGCTAAAAGGTAGTCGAGATGAACCAGTAGTTCAAGGGTGATCAAGGTTACGATCAATTAGTGTTATTAATCATTTATTTTGTATCGTTAAATTAGTGTTAATAAATTATTATACTTTAAACTTTTGTGTTGGGATATTTATACTAAGAATCCCACAAAGTCAAAAGTTTTGCCACGCCAAGAAATTAATTAATTTTTGATAATTGCAGACCATGAGAAGTATTTATTAATCAAAGTAAGTTTAAAATCATACTTTAATGATATACATAATCATATTTAATTTTGTAGGTTGCTCATCTCATTCGCATGTGGGGCATGCAAGCGTGAAGACCTACATTCACTAAAAATGTAAGATATTATTCAAAGACATATGATGCCTTCTTATAACAATCCTTGATACAAAGAGCAACATTAAGCGAGTGTTTCCAGTAGTAGCTGAAGGAGATGATAATTATCTGGAATTGTATAAAAAAAATGTTTGACTACGACTACATTTCATTTTGGGAAATAAGTATTTAATATTAATGATTTTATTAATTAACCTAATAATTTTTTATTGATATTATTATACTTATTACAGTAACTACAGTTTTAATTGTTCTATTATTGAACTATCACATTTTATTTACCTAAAAAATGATCCAGGAAAGTTGTCATGGCAACTTTTTGGGATTGAGTAAAGAAAAACTCATTTTACGGATTCAAATGAGTCCGTAAAATAGGTATTTTTGGGAGCATGTATAAAAATAGTATATTATGATACATGTGTATAAGCAAGCGTTTAAGTTTGAGGGCACAACGTGGAACGTTTTCTCGTTTTGAGTCAATATGACCAGGTAAAATAAAGAGTGACCCAACTGTGGCCGACAGATAGAACTATTAATTTTAAAGTGAATTATGATGAAGAACACAAAATATCAACAGTGGTAGCTGCGAGAGAAAAATATAGTCAGAAAATTCAAAAAAAGAATTGAGTTTCATTTATAATTTGGATATTTACACATTTATTCCAAATTAATAACTTTCTAGATGAGAACTTAAGTTCAACCGTTTTATTTCTTTTGAGAATTTGTGGAAACAATTTTTGATTATTGGCGTGATTATATATCTGCACATATTATGTACATAATACAAATTGAATAAAGCAAGAAAAGTACAACTATATTATATTAGATTCGTCTTTTTAACAAAAACCAATAGTTTAACGTTCTGCAATTCTAACCCACACTACCATGATATATTACTTTTATATTATAAAATACAGTTCTGCATTAAGTAAATTTGGTGAAGTTTATCTAATTAAATTAAAAATTTAATTAGCACTTGATTGGATAATTCTTTCAAAATACCAATTGGGAAAATATGTGTTTAATACAAAGAAACTCAGTTGCATTCATTTAAATAAAAAATGTTATTAATTATTTTCTATTATAATTATCATACATGTAAAACCATTATATTCAGAAATATGAAACTTGTAACCTTATCTGTGCACAAATATAAATATAAATTTGTTTCAATAGTTAGAGATAATACAGATTTATTATAGCTTTATTAATTATTAAGTAATATTTCTTAAATGTAAATAAAAAAACACAGTAATTACTGTACGTACACAGCACTTACAATTCCATTGTATTTTAAAGTTGAGGTAATGTTTTATCGTATTATAGTTGATTGTAAAAATTATTAAGTTTCTGTAAGTTAACACTTAAAAGTATACCTGAAAAAATTGAATAGTTTTGGAAAATGTCCACTGTGTCTTACTACTATACACACTTTGTAACAATGTAAAAGGTACACCAATGTTAAGGCCACATTAAGCATTAGAAAAAATGTGCTAATTTTCATTTACAGTATTAATATCTTCCTTTTACAGAATATATTATAAGCACATAACCATTAATATTAATAGACGGCATACATAGCAGATGTGTAGTTTTTGCTATTTGCAAAGGATCAATATTATTATTTTTACTTTGTCCAAGTAGAATTATTTTAAATGTTCAAAAACGATATACCTTCCTAGTCTTGAAAAGTGGTAGTTATAGGTTAACATTTTCTTTTATACTTAAATGTTTAATAATATTTGATAATTTGATAGAAATTGCCAAGTTAATTTATTTGTTTGTAGAATTAAATTGTAATACGATAACGAAAAACTAAAAAAAAAAAAAACTTACATGGTGATAAGGACTTTAATTTGTATAAACTCTTATCTTTCGTTCTATGTTTCCTCTGCACAGTGGACATTGTAATAAAGTATCGGTGCAATTAACACAACAACATAGGTGACCGCATGGCACGAAAATAATTTCACACTAAAATTAAAAGTGATATGTAAATTATTTGATTTTAAATTAAACGCAGTAATTACACTTACATCAACTTCCATGCAAATAACACATTCGCTTGTGTTTGCTTGCTTTAGTGGAGGTGCCGAAGCTTCTTCATTTGGTGTAGAAATTATATTGTCATTAGAATACATTTTAAAAGCTTCTAAAATTCGTTGCCTATCTTCTTCACTTGTAACACCAGCATTGCTTATATCATCTTCACTTATATTTTGAACATTACCTATAATTAAAATAATAACAATAATTCTTCCAAATGCATTCAACTACATACCTTTTGTCTGTATTAAATGAGCCAAAAATGGCAAACAATGTAGTACTCCAGACATGAGCAAAGCTTGTGCGAGATGCTGATCCAAATTTTTTTGTGCTTCACTTAGAGAAGTTGGTGTACTAAAATTTATAATATTTAATACAGCAATTAAAGTAACTACAAAATTCGTATAAACTAATTTTTCCGAAAATCGTCAGTAAATCGATACTTCCTTGCTTATGTATACGCAGGGAAATTGAACATTACTGACTAGTCCGGTAATAATTAGTAATTGTATGTAATTGTATTTTTGTTTGTTTGTAACTATGGAGCCAACAAATTGACAAACTTGATCTTTGCTCATTTTAAAAATGTCGTTCAATTTAATGTTTTAAAATTTCGATTTTTTACGATTTTCGGAAAAATTTAATAAAATGTCTCACTTGACTTGGAGCTCTAAAATACTCGGCACAAAGTGCCTCGTATTTTAAAATTGCTTCTCGTCAGTAATACATCATTTTTCTGACTTTTATGTAAATAACTAATTATTCCATCAACTTGATTGTTTTATCGAATACAATATTTTTTTAACAAACAGATTTGATTTGTATGTAACTAATAAAAGTTGTAAGTTTGGTCGGTTAACAAGTACAAAAGCTTTGATGTGTTGTTTCACAAACTTACCTTGCTAAAAGTTGTTGGTATTTTCTTAACCAAAAATCAGTCATTGTATTTTTTTCTTCCATACATTTCAATTTTGCTATCAATTGTGCTCTACGTTCTCCTTGTTGTTCTAACAAATCAACAAGTAATTTTGATAAATAACACCGTTTTTCAGATAAGTCGCTCTGTAATAAATATATTGTTCAAATTATTCTAGATACGTTCAAAAAAACCCACCAGATGTTCGTCCATCATTAATTTTCTTCTATCTAATTCTATAGTAGTGAGTGCTCCTAGTTGTGACTCTACCAAACGAACTTGTTGTATGAGTCCCCAACTTCGAGAATCTCCTCTTTCTAACAACGCTCCTACCATTACCATTTGTAATTCTTCATTTTCTTGAAGCTGCATTCTAAAGCCTTCTTTTTGGAAATCTTGTTGATGTAGTATATCAGTTAAAAGAGAATCTAACTGAACTTCTCTGTAAGTAACAATTAAATTAATAAAAAGTTCAAGTTAAGTTAGATAAGTTCTCACTGTTCTAGTATACTTCTGGATGCTTCAAAACGCATATCCCGATGTAATATGAATCTTTCACTTTCTTGTTCTAGTAATTCTTGCATAGCATTGAGCACTTCTTGTTTTCTTAATGCTTCATCATATTTACTAGCAGAAATTAACAAACGCTCCTCTTCGATTCTTTCCAATTCCAGCAACTGGGTTGAAGGATCTTTATTAAGTGATAATAGTAGGTTAATAGCACGATCTGCATTTTGTTCAGCTAGAATAAACAATTATTACTACAATTTCTTTATTGTTTATTTGATAATATAATACCTTCTTGTAATTGTTCGATTAGTTGAAATCTTTCTGAATCTTTCAACTGTCGTATTCGAGATAACTCCGAATCAATCTTTGTCTGTTGTTTATTTAAATCTGTTAGTAACTAAAAAAATAATTATAATTTGATAGATTTTTGCAAATACATCTCATACACACTTGTTCACGATTAGCTTTGCTAGCAATAGCTAACTCAAATTCTTGCCTTTGGAGCAGTTCATTATTTTTTTCAATTTCCAAAAAACTTTGAATTCTGTCTTCCTATAATTAGTCAATATTTTTACATTTGAAATAAAAAATATTTATAAAAATGAAGTTATAATAATAATCAAATTAAATCAACACTTAAACAAATTAATTTTTTAAACATTTTAATAGAAAAGCCAACGTTAATATTAATTTAATTTGATTATTATTAAAAAATCATTCTTAAAACATTATGTAAGTTAATAATACTCATTCCCCTAAACAATGATTATTTTCAAAACCACCAAGACAATCAATCATCAAATATGATTAAATGCTACAAAAAATTAGAAGTACATAATATTAGAATTTAAAATAGAAATTATCACTCCTGCTAACAATGATTAATGAGTACAAGTCACACAACAAATATGAGTTTAGCAATAAAAAATTCATGCAAATAAATAAGAAACCGAAAAACTATATTACCAATTACTATAAGTTATTTCTTATAAAAGAACAAAAACATGCCTTAATTTTTTCAAGCTTCCATATTGTGGCCTAAAAAAAAGAAACATGAAGCCAATTAGCTAGCAATGGAATTTATTATTCACATTTACTACACAATAAATTAATGTATTTTGATAAATTAAATCGCTTATTAGTTATTACTAAGTAATGCATAATAATTTTGTTTGTAAAAAATGCTGTACTCTTATCCAGGGGTGTCAAACTAGCATTTGCACGAAGACTACGCTATATTATGTTTATATAGAATTAGATAAAAATAGTAATATGTACCAATCTTATCAAATATTAACTTAACATAGTTGAACGTCATAGTTACAACAAAGGGAATAAAAAAATTGATAAGCTCATTTTAAACATTGCTCATCGTTTGGTATAACACCCAACAAGCAGCTTACAATTATTTGCAAATTATGTACGTACATAAAATACATATACAATTAAACTGATTCTCATAATCAAGACAATGAAATTAATTTGAGGGCCTAACAGAAAACATATTGAAGGCTAAAGAGCCGTTCCAAGTTTGAAACCCCCGATGTAAGTACTTAAGTAAGAAATTTCACTGTTATCTGCATTGATTGGTAAAAACATTAAATAAAAGAACAAAATCATTTGATTACATTAATATATAATTATTAATATATTGTAATCGAACATATGCCTGAAGAGAGCAGATGTAAAATAAGCGATTTAATATCTGCAGAAATAATAGAGTCTCACCCAATATTAAATTAATTCAGTTATATTATTTTTATGACGTACATGATAAAAATTCATTTTCAACTTCCCCAAGCTTATCACAATTATTAAAAAATAAAAATTTTAAAGAAATTTTTAATTTAAAAATTGAACAGTTACTTAAGCAGCTCAACATAATACATAGAATGACACCAACACATAACACCAAGAACAATAAGTTTACCGATTTATTAATCAGTAAAATCCTTTATTGATTCGCTCACTCATTTGCTTTTGAAATTTCCAAGAGTATTAAGGAAAAAATCTTTACTAATCGTAAGATTAATCCGAGTTGTTAGGATTTCCCATTTCCGTTCTAGATTAATCTATTTAATCATGGGCATTCAAACTTTTTAATTTTTGTACCACCTGGTAAAAGGTAGAAAATTTTATAAATTTTAGATAAAAATTTTCGCGATAACATGTTTTTGAAAATGTATTGAAGAATTCGTAGCAGAATCACCAGTTAAAATTTCACTTCGTTGGAACTTTTTGTTCCGGAATTACTGGTCTCGTAAATACTTACACTAGACACATTCCGTTTACAGAATGTGGCAAATACATGCTTCCGTAATATCTTTGTTTAGTTAGGTTAATTCGTGAACTTTAAAATTGATTTTTAGGCTTATTAAAGAACCTATCAAGTTTTACCTCACCTTAAAAGTCTCATGTTAATGTCATTTAACTAATACTGAAGGAATTTCTTTAGTAAATATAAAGAGTTTGGGAATTTTAACTCTAGCCCCTTCCTAATATTAATTATTGTAATACATAGCTATATAAAATTGTTATATTGTTGATATGTACACCCGTTAATTTCAGGGACGCCTAGTCCGAAAAATAAATTTCCACGTTCCTATGCTATTGATAGTTAAATGGATCTGGTAACGATTAGAAGATAATCAAACGGCAAAGTAATTGGTCAAATCTAAGATTCAGACAAACAGGAAATCTTGCATAAAATAGATGATTATAAAGTAGCAGTTACAAAAAAGAGGCTTGAATCAAAACTCTTATCAGTTGATAAAATACCAATTCAGCAAGTTGTAAAACCCCAACTTGTAAAACAAAATCTATAAGTGATATTATCATGTACAAAAAAAAAACCTTTAGGATATTGATGAAGGATTCTTAAGAGTAGGTTCTACGATTCCTTCATCTTTCTTTAAAATTCATAATTATTTTATCTAGCAATTTAAAATGCAACTTTTGAAAAATCTTCTTCTTCTTCACGTGCCTATCCGTTACCGGATGTTTGCGATCATGAACTTGGCCAAAGCAAGATGAATTTTCTAGGAAGTATAATTCATGGGGTGGTTTTTTTAATCATATAAAATATTTGAGAAAAAAAGTTTTTCTCAAAAAGGAGATTGAAGATGGACCATCCATTTTTTAATTTCTCTTCTAGTTATTGAGTTACCCATAAGAACCATCGAAATTGGCTCACCCTGTACACATACACGAATTGATAATTATTCCCCAAGTGCGACCTTCCTAGTCGCATATAAAATTTAAATTTTAATGATATGAAAATTTTAATGAATTAATATTGAATAAGTTCTTCTGATGCTGAAATTTGCAGAAACAAGTTGAGTAAATTAAGTTAAATCGAAATTTTGTAACAAAAATAAAAAAATCAAATTTTCTTTAATCAATATTTGCACCATTTTTAGGACTTTGTAGTTGCAGCTGATAACAAAACAAAATAAAAATGTACTATTCTGCATAATCTGAAAATCCAGGTTCAAATTACTTAGCCGGTAATTTTATTTAATATAAATATTTAAAATCTTCTCTAGTTTTGCAATGGCAGCATACTTCAAACCATGGTAAATCAGATATCATCAATCAAGCATTAGTCTATGGCTAAAGCTACTGCTACTGTAAAAGTAAATGCAGATTTTTAACGCTTTATTACTAATCATATTATTTAGAACTAAATTCAGTTTCATGTAATTGAAAAGTTTACCGCAGGTAGCAAACATAATTTTTTAACTATTGTGAAAGCTATGTACAACGACATGCAAAATGAAAAGTCTATATTAAGCACATTGGGTGTGGCACTAATTATTATAAAAGTTATAGTTTTATCTTTAATCAATAACACACTAATAATGTAACTTTAAAATGCATTACCTTTATGCTATCTTCTGTATAATCAACCGCATCTTTATTACTTTCAGAATCTGTGGTTTCTTCTGATAAATCAATAGGAACGTATTCAATACCAATATCTAAAAATTATTACTTTTCAAAATGTTTAACACAAATTATAACTCTTACCATCACATATGTACCGTAAAATAGTTTCAACATTATTACTTGCTACTTCCAGGGCGGATAAATAAAATTTCTGGAATCAAGTTGCAGTTTTTGTAAACATTTTAACTTGCAAACACTCTTTGGTAAAGAATTAATGCTGGTATTACCCAGTAAATATAGTTTTTGTAATTTCACCAAATTTCCCAAATTATCAGGAAGTTTCTTTAAAAAATTATTTGAAATATCCAATACTTGTAGTTTCTTAAGATTACATAAAGCTTCTGGTAGTTTTTTGATACGATTGTCATTTAAATACAATTCCTAAAATATTTAAACAATGAAAAGTTTCTAATAAAAATGTGCCACAGAAGAACTTATAGTGAAGTAGAACTTTCAGGGGCAACAAACAACCTTTAATGTTTTAATAGTGTCTCGCATCTCTTATTGTAAGATATAACCTAGAAATCTATGCATGCTGTTAGTAAAACTACAAATGGGTTAAATTTCAACTAAGAACTGAACATTATTTAATATTATTATATGCCTTAAATTGGCATGGAAAAATAGTTCTTTACATCAGGCTCGTACCAAAGATTACTAGATTACTTGTCAAACAAGGTTTTAAAAAGTTGTTACTTTTCGAGATATGCTTTTCAAAAGCATGATTTTTAAACCTTTCTCGATTAATTAGCCTGTGCTCTATTCCGAGCCTGGTGTAGAAAACTTACCGATTTCTACTGCTAAACTAGAGTCGAAACAATAAAAATTACGTTTACAAATTACTTTACTAAATCATTTTTGAACACCAAATGACCAACACGCACAAACACAAATAACTTATTAAGCAAGTTTGTACTTTTAAAGCAAGTAAAAAGGTATTTAAAAAATTACCGTAAGATTTGTTAAATGTTCTATATCATCTGGTAAATTAGAAAAAGCGTTATTGTGCAAATCCAAAACTCTAAGTAAATGTAAATCTTTCAAGCTTCCACCACCAGATAAAGATGTCAACAAGTTGTTTTCCAAATTCAGGCTCTCTTTTAAAAAGACACGACATAATGAATAAATACCTGAAGGAACAGTATGAATACCACAATCGGACAGATCGAACACAGGTTCTGGATTTTCTCTAGCCTACAAATTTCTATGTCAAATTAACACAATACAACAGAATTATCGCTTACCAAATACAGTTTATGTTCAAGTTTAGCTTTATCGGTTTTATTCCTTCTAAACATAATTATTATTGGCAGTCAAGTTTATCACAATTGTATTCTTTAACTAGATAGTTAGGTACCTGTAATGTATAAATCACAATGTTTTACTTACAAACAAAAATTAATGCCTACTACCTAACCAAGAATTATACGTACTTTTAAAAATCGTGGAATGTTAACAGTATTAAAATGCTAATTAATAACCAATATAAAAATTGTAATCGTTTACTATTATTTGCAACTTCCGAATTTGTTTGCTTATGAGATTCTAAAACGTCAAATCACAGGTTAAAATTAGAGATTCCATTTTTATAAGGAAAACCAAAAATATTAAACAATCGATGCTTTAATGCGCAAACTCAGTTTTCCATTCGTAGAATTTTCGACCAATTTATGACTCATGATTTTATGCAGAGGCGGCTAATAAAGGAAGGGCGCGATGGGTCAACGTCATCCTTACGAACATAATCCCAAATCTTTATTAAATTTTAAATATCATTTATGCACGGATATATCATAAATTGACAATTATACACAAATTTATATGTCATAAACGTCTTTTTATAGCCCACGGATCTCTTTATGCCCACGGGCTATAATGAAACGTCAAACAAAGATTTCATAGGTACCTTATAGAAACAGCTTTAATACTTGCAAAATGAAAAGTTTTCATTAGAAATCGAAAATTGTACATTTTATTGAAAATTTCTTGTGGGTAATTTATGTTAACAAAACAATTAGAACAATTAACCAAATTCGTTCATTTTCCCCTTTTTGAAGATCGCACGATTTATTACCAAACACAAAATGAAATTAAGATTTTAGACAATATGGCTACCGCTGTTTACTCGCTACCATAGTTACGTTTCAAAACTAAAATTTAATCAAAGCAACACTAGATTTGTGTCAATATTCAATTTATTTTAGAAATCTTTTAAATTAAAAATCTTCATCCGTGCATAAAGTTTTATATGTACTACGCATAGATAAGAGAGAGTTACCGCCTCGGGCTAAAATTACGTCTTACGCCATAAAAGCCTCTTTACGCCCTAAATCCATAAATAACTATTATCTTCCTTTTGCATATTAAATAGATCTTTGCATCTCAGTCGTTATGTATAAAATGAGATAATGTAAATTACATAAATTAGACACCACAATTTTCTATCGTTGGGGTAGTCTAAATCAAAATTTTCTAAAAGTTACTGTTTTTGTGCCAGCCGTCATCTTAGATTTAAGGGAAAATTCTTTTATTATCTTCAATATTGTCAATATTTGACTAAAACTGATCAAAATCAAACTTGTAGGAAATTTAATACAACTATGATCATAACCATTTCTCGCCTACGATCAACGGCGGATTTACAGGGGTGGGGCAGGGGGTTTTAGCCCCAGGGGCATAGAGCTGACCATACCCATGACTTTATTATTATTATACATTTACAAAATATTAAAAAACAATTTAAATTAAAACAATTTTTTTTATAAAAAAAATGGTTTCCACGAACCAATTTAGTCAGCTCTACGTCTCAATATAATGATTAAAAATATCAAATTTGATTTTGAATTATCTATTAGTTTTTAGGTAAAACGCACACAAAATTTGACCACAAACACACACAGATATTTTTGGAAAATAGTCTTATTTAGCTTAAGAGAAATCAAAAGTGTGAATCTATCAAAATACTTTTTTATATACAGGGTGTCCCCGTGATCGTGGAGAACCTTTGAGTTGGTGATAAAGGACACTTTTCTAAGACAAATTTTAAATAAAATTTTGTCCAATTCAATCCCTTGGGGTACCTCTCTTTAAAGCAATTTTTTGAATCTCTTATTTCAAACGGCCATAGCTCCGATATTATTGATTTTTTAGACTTAATAGATGAAAACTTTTTTAAAGATCACTTGCTTATCTACAAATTAGGTTATAACTTGCTATTGTCTAGAATGAATAGATTTCGAGATTTACTCATTTTAACTTTTTTCTCATTTTTTACTCATATTAAGTAACATTGCATTTTGCCTGACTAACTCAAGTTAGTCAAGCAAACTAATCCTGACTGCTGTTCCTAAACACATTCATTTTGAAAATTGTTTACAACCTTGGTGCAGATGTTTTTGCAGAGAGGCATGACACACCTGATGGTCCACTCTCTATATAAAATAAGAATTATATAATTAAAGGTAAATTGAGGATTACATGGATGGACGAGGATAATGAAATTAATAGGAGCATCGTCATCAAATAACTTGAGTTGGCATTACAATTATCGGAAAATGGAATGAGAAATGAAAAATAAGCAAGTTAATGTAGGAAAATTAATAATTGTGTGATTTAGGGGTGATAAAGTGCAGTTTTTACACCTAATTCTTATCTTATGGCTATTTTCCTATTCTTTCGTAGATAGTTTTTTATTTTCATTCGTTTCTTTCTTTTATTTGATGTCATATCAGTTACTATGTAGACATTCCATTTAGTTATTTTTACCAAGATCAGCTGTCTCCTCTTCCCATCTTATTATAAACGGTTTTAATTGAAATATCCATGTCATTTATCCCATTCATTTCGTTAACGATTGCATTATTATCTACTTCTTTTTCTTGTAAACTTCAATCTTTTCTTCCGGTGTCTCAATTTTTGCATTCAATTGTCTCTTTTCAACTCACACAAATTTCTTTCTTCATATTATTTCTACCTTTATTATTAGCAGCTTTACATTAGATGGCCCAACCATCTAATCCGCTGTGATTTAGCGAACTTTACTATACTTTAATTTTTGAATTCTTTCTTTAATTTGCAGTTCTTTCTTAGTTTATATTCGTCTTTTCAGTTCTTCTTGCCCAGAATAGATATAAACGCCTTTCTTTGAATTCGAAACTTACGATCCGTCAATATCTCGACTCGACAGTCTTTTATATTTTTAGGTTAGTTTCCTTTTTAGGTTTCTGTTCTTCAGCATAGTTTTATTTGCATAGTAGGCTCTGTTGCCTGCCTGTATCTTTTCTTTATTTCATATACTATATTGTTGTTTCTATCTACATGCATTCCCATGTAATTGCAACTATCTATATCTTCTATAGTTTCATTATCAATTATTTATTAAATCACTTCTGGTATGTGACGTTTTCCTGTCACACATCATATACATACATACTTGGTTTTATTATAGTTCACGAACAGTCCCATTGTTTTGCCCTTTTTTCCATGTTTTTGAATAATTTTGCTAGTTTTTTGCGTGTTCCGGCTATTATGAGGGCGTCGCCTGCATACGGTATCACCTGGCCCTCCCTTGTTGCTATTGTCTCCTCTGTCTCAATTCACTTAATTACCTTTCTACAGTACTACGTTAAACAGGGTCGCCGACAGCTCGTTTCCCTGTCTTACTCCGTTGTTCACCTCAAAGTTGTCTGTTTCACCAGATACTGTTCTTACACATGCTGTTGTATATTTGAGTGTCATATTTGCCAATCTTACAATTTTTTGTGGGGATATTCGTTTCTTGCATCACTTTAAATAAATTGCTTCTATTTTCCTTATCAAAGGCCTGTTTAAAGTCCACAAATAGCATATGTAATACCTAGTAAATCCACATTATATTCACTGACCTTCTCCATTGCCTGTTAAAGTACATGTATTGCCCCTACTGTCGATCGACTCTTCCTAAACCCAAACTGATAGTTTCCTATTTTGTTTCTTGTAAACTCTTTCAACCTTCTATGTATCGCTATTGATAACACCTTGTATGTCATATTAAGCCGAGGGGTTAACCGCTGGTGAAATTTTTTGTACACATCTCATGAAGTACATGACATCTCATGTGAAGTATGTGAAGTACTTGTCTTCTTCTTCTTCTTCTCTGCAAAGATCTTCAGTTTAAATCTGATAAAAAATAAACTACTCAATCCGAGGTGTCTGGGGGGTGTGGAACACACTCAAGTGCCTCTGCAGCGGGAGGTCTTCAGTTTACTTCTTATAAAAAATAAACTGCTTGATCCGGGTGGTCTGGGGGGCGTAGAACACCCTCCAATGCCTCTGTAACGGGAGATCTTCAGTTTACTTCTGATAAAAATAAACTACTCAATCCAAGGTGCCTGGGGGGTGTGGACACCCTCTAGTGCACAAATTTTGGAATGAAGAACATTGCAGAACATTCACAACCCCCAGACCGAGTAGTTTACTTTTTATCAGAAGTAAACTGAAGATCTTCCGTTGCAGAGGCACTGGAGGGTGTTCCACACCCCAGACCCCCGGTTTAAATAATTTATTTTTATTAAAAGTGAATTAAATATTTAAGGATATCTCAAGTACATTATATTAAAATTAGCTATGGCCAAGTAAATGTGTTTAATTTATAATCTGACAATTAATCATAAACTGCAGAATTATAAATTCCGTACCCCCTGGGAGGTAGATCTCTGCAACGGGAGATCTTCAGTTTACTTCTGATAAAAATAAACTACTCAATCCGGGGGGTCTGGGGGGTGTGGAACACCCTCCAGTGCACAAATTTGGAATGAAGAACATTTTAGAACATGCAAATTTTCCAGACCGAGTAGCTTACTTTTTATCAGAAGTAAACTGAAGATCTACCGTTGAAGAGGCACTGGAGGGTGTTCTACACCCCCCAGACCCCCCGTTTAAATAATTTATTTTTATTAAAAGTGAATTAAATATTTAAGCATATCCCAAGTTTTTTAAAATTAGCTATGGCCAAGTAAATGTGTTTAATTCATAATCTGACAATTAATCATAATTTGCATAATTATAAATTCCGTATACCCTGGGAGGTAGATCTCTGCAACGGGAGATCTTTAGTTTACATCTGATAAAAAATAAACTACTTGATCCGGGGGGTGTGGAACACCCTCCAGGGCTCAAATTTTAGAATCTCGGTAAGTTTCTGAAATACCGATGAAGTACGTGAAATACAATGAAGTATCGATGAATTAGGTGAAGTTCCGTGAATTATTAATAAAGTACGGTAAAACACTGGTAAATTACGGGTACGTAAAGTCCCGTGAGTTACTGCTGAATTATATGAAGTACGAAGAAGTATGAAGAATTATCATAAAGGACGTGAAGTGTGAAGTTAATTGTACACGATTTCCTTTAGCGGTTGACCCCTCGTATTAAGCAGAGTGATTTCCTGTAGTTTGCGCACTGTTCCGGGTCCTCTTTCTTTTTCAGTTTTTTTTTATTTCATATTGTTCTATTTCTTGCTGGTTGTTCAGTAATTTATGAAAGTGTTTTCTTCTGGTTCCCTTTTAATATTTCTCTTTTTATCTTTTATGTTTCTCGTCTTCACATTATTTTCTCTTTTCTCGTTTCTTATCAATTGGAAATTTTTTTGTTACTGGTTCTGTTGTTTTCCTCTATTTTATTCATCTTTTTCATTATCCAGTTCTTCTTCTCTCTAAAGACTTTGTTAGCTTTTTAAATCTCTCTCTTGTATTCGTTTAGGTTCTCCTGTTTACTTGTTTGCAGCCACTTCAACCTCCTCTCTCTTTTCTTTAATAACCTCTTCACATTCGTCGTAATACCATTCTTTGAATTTTTCGTCTCTCTATATCCTAATAGTGCTTTTGCGCTCATTTGTATGCTTAATGTAATGTTATTTATTTCCTGGTTCGTCTTTGTGTTGCTTGTTTTTATCTAATTCTTCCATAATTTTTTCTTCATATAGTTTCGCGGTA
Source organism: Lycocerus yunnanus (assembly GCA_036346125.1). Lineage (NCBI taxonomy): Eukaryota > Metazoa > Arthropoda > Insecta > Coleoptera > Cantharidae > Lycocerus > Lycocerus yunnanus. The sequence goes on along the minus strand of JARFIX010000022.1, from coordinate 3,080,913 downwards.
GTATTGTTCTGTTGACTTTCTTCTATTTCTGTTACCTAGTACAAAGTATTTAGTACTTAGTACTTTAGTATTTAGTTTTTAGTATTTCTATCTTATTTTAGCTACGAATAGGTGATGATCTGTGTCAGCACTTGCACCTTTATACGTTCTCACGTCTTCCACTGCCTTTTCTTCCCTCTATGACATCAATACACGATCGGACTGGTTTCCGCTTAGTTAGTTTTATCATGTATGATGTGTTTTCCTTCTACCGCTCGTATAATGATCTTTTTTACCTATTTTTGTACGATTAGTATATCTTGTTTGGATATATCTTTGCATAGTTTTTTCAATTCATCATAAAAAAAACCTCCTTCTCCTGATCGCTATCGTCTTCCATCGGTGCATATTCAATTATAATTGACAGGTTTATCTTTACTTTCACTCTCAAATATGCAAATTTTCCGTTTATTGCCTTAAATTTCATTAGGTACTCTATTTAACATGTTTTTTGTTACCACAAAACCCGTTCCCTTTCTTCCTTGCGTTTGTTCGCTCGAGTAAAACATTGTGTAGCTTTTCCTTGTTATTTCTCCTTGTCCTTTCCGTCTTAGTTCCTGCAGCGCAGCACTGAAACATTTCAGCAATGCCCTCTCTATATCTTATTAACTCATCTGCAACCTCCGTCAGCTTGCCGGGTCTCTGCAATGTTTTAATGTTCCATGTTCTCTCTTCTTTTTCTCTTTCTCGGTTACAATAATCCGTAATCTTTTTTAATTTTCCCGATGATTTGCTTATTTCTATCTTTAGTATATTTAAAATTTTTTGCACAACTCATTATTAAGTAATTAATTAATTAATTAAGAAACATATAATCTGGCGTCACAGCTTTTACCTTTAGTGCACACAAATTTCTTCGATCATCAATTATTGTGCTTGTCAAATTTTTTAAAGAACTCAAATGGTATACAGCTTCTCAAGGATCGTATTTTCGTACATCTTGTCAAAATTTTTTTTGTGTAAGTACTTCATTCTAGCTGAAAAATGTTGTAATTATTTTTTTGTTAAGTCGTCCTATATTTTTTATTGAATACTAAATCTGCATATCCCGTAAGGCGAAATTCATTTTTAGTTAGTAATAAAGTTAAGATGAAGGTTATACGAATTTTCACATGACCATGACGTCACATAAATACGCAAATACGTATGCATTCAGCGAACAAACAATAATATAGGAAATAATCTTCAGACAAAAAATATAGTAGAACTAAACTGTAGTTCTTTGTGATATTCTACAAAGAATAAATTATTTTGATGATTCCAACAAATAGAGAAGTAGTATTTCGACACCATTTTAGTATGAAAAAAGTTCAAAATTTCCGAGAATATAAATTGAAATATAGCTACTTTTTATAAGCAACTTTGATTAAAACTTAAACTGCGATATTTTAATCTCTTGACCTCATTTAGTTAAAATTGGATTACGTATTATTATCGACCATAAAAGGTCTAGCTTTCAACTATCATTTTTGAAAATACCACATCATCATGAAAGTTGCTGCATTATTGTGTCTTTTATTTGCCCTATACCAGGTAGGTTCTTTGTTTGCTAATAATGTTTAATTCTATATTTGGCTATGATTTTATAGACGGTGGTAGGTAAGGCAATTCAAGTAAGCACAGCCGAATTATCAGCAGAAGAAGAAAGCTGTGTAAATGAACTGCATTTAGATAAACTTGTAATACAAAGACTTAATAATCTCGACATAACGCCCGAAGATGATGAAAATTTCAATAAATTTTTATCATGTTATTGGAAAAAAATGGATTGGGTAAATGATGATGGCACGTTTAAATTTGAAAATCTACTACAGGCCATGTCAGATGCAGCAATAAATGAAGTTAATTCCGATGATCCTCAGATAAATTTGATGATACAGCTTTTGTTGCAAACAACAATTTTAGAGTGTAAAACCAAAATGTCTGACAACTCTATTTCAAAATTTCAAAACTGCATAATACGTGAAATGGAAGAGTTGGTAGCTTCAAAATAATACGGAATATTATTTACATACTTTTTTAATTTCTGTTAATATATTTGATATATGTAATATGTAATATTACATATATAAAATTTATTGTAATATGTAATATGTACTTTGTAATATGTAGGTACCTACACTTTTTTCTGGATTGTTGAAAATAGGTAGTGAGTAGATACCTTATAAATAAATACCAAGTTATAATTTTTAATAATAAATAAATTTGTAGTTTAAGTGGTGGAATGTGGTTTAAGTTAGAATATCTAAAAAATTCACTAGAACCAAAATGCCCAATATTCTATTTTATCGACTGATGCTGCCATAGTATAAAAATGGTGAAAATGTTTGAAAAATTATAATTACAATGTACATATTTTATTTGTCTTCTGAATTTCTGTTTTATAAAGTGTATAGTGCATTTTTGGTTATTCCAAAATGGTACTGATATATAGATAAATATAGAAAACAGATATAGGTTAGATTTGATACACATAGGTATAGGTGCATATCTTTTTATCTGCCATATTATAAATTAAATTTTAAATACTAAGTGAAATGGAGGAATAGTTTGATTTTCGCTTTGGCCACTCCATTATTCCATAAATCCTCCAAGTCATATAATGAATTACCTTTGAATAAAAAAGAAGAAAGCGGCAGGTAGCTAGTATTTCTTTGGAAGTATCAAAATCTTTTTATAAGTTGTACAACTCACGACGTCTTATCTAGAGAATAAGACATTTTGAATCAATAAGGAGCAAATCCCATCTTTGAAAAAAGATTTCACGACGTCAAGGTCCCACACGGATCACTTATTTTTCACTTGTTTTTCAACACATGGTTATTTTTCTGTTTTTTAAACCCACACACTATAAGATCTTTTTCAACTCTCTTTCAGCTCAGTTATCGCAGTTGCTGGACGAATTCAAAAGATGCTCTTAGCTCTAACAATTGTGTTTTACGTTTAGCGTATCAAAATCTCAGATTAAATATCTTGAAGTAACTTTAAGTTACTTCAAGTGTTTTAATTTACACTTTTGTTCCATAATACTTTTTAAGTACTTTGCCAATGGAAGTCTGTCTACTCAGTTTTATTGAAGTTGGATAGCTAAGTATTTGTCAAGTGTGTTTATTTTACAATCGGCAGTTGCGATTTTCCAAAATGGAAATAATTGGGTATTATGCACTTTTTAATATTTGAAAAGAAATTGAATTTCTTAAGTATAATATAATAATTTATTATAATAATTATAATATCATATAAATTAACTATTTATGTTGTTATTAATCAATTTTACGAAACTTTTGATAAACAAATCTGTGATCTGTAACCTTTGTGAATTTGAGAAGTGCGATTGCGATAAAGATTTGCGTCACATTGCAATTTTCTTTGCAGTATCCACCATGAAGCTGTTAATTATTTGTTTTTTACTAGGAATTTCACAGGTATTTCCTTTATTTATTATAATAACATAGTTCGATAGTAATTTATTGTAGTAAATGATTAATATATACTGTAAACCTAAAATTCATATTATTTTATACAATTTTGTTGAATATAGACATCTTTTTTTATAAAATTAAAATTAAACATTTTAGGTTTATTCCGCCTCTACTCCTGATAATGGCTTGAATCCTGAAGAACTGGAATGTGTTTACGAATTACAACTAGATGCAAGTGAAATAATGGAAGAAAATAAAAAATATTAGCTCCTGAAGATGACCCTAATTTTAAAAACTTTCTTACCTGTTATTGGACGAAATTGAAATGGATGGAACTAAATGGTACTATTAATGTTGACAAATTGAAAAAAGCAGTTACTGATGCTGCTCTAGCTGATGTAGATACCGAAGATATTTCGACAAAAATCTTAATTGATTTAATGGTACAGTCTGCATTTAAAAAATGCTATGCCACAGCATTTTCTCTTATTGAACCAAGTGCAACAGCTGTTAAAGCACAAAATTGCGTTGTTAAAGCTTTAAATGATATAATCGACAATTAATTACCTCCTGTTAAAGTTGTAAGAATTATGCATATTAAGATATAATAAAATGTTTACCTATATGTGTAGCTACTTAATAAAAATAATTTACCAATTTTTTTTAAATTACTATTATTTAATGTTATAAGAGTTGAGGACTTATTTTATAAACTCTAGAAATCAATAACAAATTGCAACTGGATTATTGTAATTTTTGGGTTCATATTTTGGTAAATAACTCCAATTCGGATGACGGTGATGAAGAATCTTCCATAGTGGCCATTCGGCTAGTAGGATTAGTTAGTTTCTAGATAGTTATTCTCCCATATTATGTTATTGTGATAATGCACAACTTGGGGGGTTTAACCACACTGTCGTTACCTGTACCTCAATATTAAATTATATATTGGATACACTCTGAAGTTTTTTTTCTCATTTAAAAGTTTGTTTCGGAATTGTTTTTCCTGATTTACAAATTTTAAGTTTTTCTAATCAGCACAGGTTGTTACCCTTCTGGTTACTGTACAAGATTTCCACGTTCTTTTTTAAGGATGTGCATGTGTGGTTTTCCGTGTTTACATGATCTGAAAAGCGCAGATTTTCCTATTTTTTCTGTCAGTTCACTTATGTGTTTACGAAACCTTGTTGCAAATAAGGTTTTCTCTATTTTGCCTATCGATAGAAAATTTATTGATTGATTTTCTAATGAGAGGGTTTTCGAGGAGCCCTTCGAGCTCAAAATTTATTTTTGTAAACCCTGAAATTTTTTAGGTACTAGGTGATTTGATTCCCAGTAATTTGGTCCCGATAATTTGATTCTCTGGTAATTTTGCTCTCGGTAATTTTATCTACGGTAATTTAACCTTTCGATAATTATATCTTTCTGGTAAATTAGTCTCCGGTAATCTGGCCCATGGTAATTTCGCTCACGGTAATTTCATCCTTCGGTAATTAAATTCCCTGGTACATTGATTCCCGGTAATTTCACCTAAGAGTTAACCCAAGCTCGACCATAAATCTCTCTTTAAACGGTCATAATTATAAAAAAAGAGATTTGTCACAATATTAATATCACGATTTGAACGTTTTCCTATTGACTACTGATTTTTGGATTTAGAGAGGATCCGAGATTTGCCGTGGTAGCTCCGCACACTCCGCTTCAGACCGTTTTGACAAACGCTTTACTTACTAAATATATCCCCCTAGACCGGTCCTACTCGGCAAAGTGTGCTACTAGGAAGGGGGTGGATCTCCTTCGATGTTAAAATTTCTTAACACTGTTCGACCTGAGGATCTCGAATAAAATTATACTATTATAATAAAAAAAACTTCAGATAATAATTTTATTAATTGAACTGTAAGGCTTATTGTAAGACTCGAATCCTAAATTTTTGCAATAGGTAAAATTATCTAGGGTCAAATTATCGGGGACCAAACTACCTGGAGATGAAATCACCTGGTGACAAAATTTCCGGGGTGAAATTACCGGGAGTGAAATTACTAGATCAAACTACAAAGTTCGCTAATGCCTGGTTGCACCGCACTATCTAAGAAAACTTAAATTTAAGAAAATCTTTCATGTCAAATTTAATCAGTGGTGTGATGTACTTTTAATATTTAACATAACGTAAAACGTTATGGCTTATTTTAAATCACTTATGTTAAAGTAGAAATAAGTATAGATTGCATGCGATAAGAACAACGCTATACAGAGATGTCATAAGTTAGAAAGAGAACAAGCTTATAAAGTATAATGCGCAAGCCCTCTTTGATAAATTTTCAAATTTGAAATTTTTCAAATGTGTTAACTTTTTACATTTTACGTTAAAATTTTACGAATAACACCCGACTTATAACAGGCAAAGTTTACATGCAGTTATAAATAGAACTGTCATTCGAAAGTTTTAATTCGATAAAGTGAGGTTAAAAACATGAATTTTGGAAGTATTTTAAATATCGCTCTGTTTGAAGAACTACATAATGCAGTTGAAAGGTACAGTAAAATATAATATAATTGAATATAATCTATGGTGAGGTTATATATGTACTATTTAAATTTGTTTAAAATTTTAGAAATGATATAAACGTTCAAAGAAGGATTTTACGAGATACTAGTAACCCTTTTGAATTAAGGTAAGAAGAATTTCAGATTGTCACGAGATTTAGTCTGGTATTTAGTACAAATTCTGCGACCACATTTAAAAGAGAGTCAAAGAAGTAATTCTTTGAAACCAGAATTTAAAGTAAGTAGTACAAATATACTTAAGTACAAAACCCCTAATGAAATTTAAAAATGTGTATAGGTTTTAAGTGCACTTTCATTTTGAACAATGAGTGTAGTTAATCGACATTTAGAGGAGAAATATTTCAACAACGAATTAAATTCATCATGGCTAATAGGTTGGTTAATACAGTCTGCACTTAGTCACAGTTATATTTTGAGTTTATGTTACCAGGAGATGCAGGTTATGCACTGCAACCGTGGCTATTAACACCTCTCGAGGGTTATCCAGCAGAGTCTCCAGAAGGACGTTACACACGATACCATTTTTTTGCTCGAAATCAAGTTTCACTAAATTCAGGTATATATAATAATTTATTATAGGTAATCAAAATGTAACAAATTTTTTTTTAGTATCACATTTGAATGAAGGTAGAAGAGTTCAAGCCCAACTCATACAGAGGCATTTCACATAACAGAATTTATTATTTCTAATTTAAATATTAAATAAACATACATATACATATATATACATTGGGGCTCCCTGGTTACAAGGACGGTCATAGACAGAAAGAGAGTCAGAAAGAAAACTTTTCTTTGTAGACTCCCCCCGGGCTCGAACCGAGTGCTCTAGCGGTAGTAGTCGATCGCTCTAACTACTAGGCCAGTGACTGACTGCCTCTTTAAATAAACTTATAAATTAATAAAACTAAATACTAATAAAATGTAACTTTCACTCAAATAAAGTTTCAAAAGTACCAAATACTTTAAAATATTCCAATTTTAATTTGGCCCGTTCTAATTTAAAATTTTCGTTGGCGTTTTCCCTAACAGCAGCAGCAAAATTGTCCACGGAGGAAGCCAATTGCTGAATTGTGTGTCGATTCTTCTAAAATATAAAAGTTAAATGATAAAATTTGTCTTATTTAATTGTTAGTATAAGATAACATACTACTGGTACTATTTTCTTCTTCTTCTGGTACTATTTTCGTTGAAAGGAATTTCAAAAGGAATTTTTGAGATTAGGTTTAGCAACCTTTCCTCCAGATCAGTTAATTTCTTGGATGAACCACTACCACCGCCAGTTTTTGTTAAACTCACACATATTTCCCTGCTCTTTCGTTTGGTATTCATTTTCCACTCGTTAAATATCTAAGAAAAAAATACTTATAGAAAACGATGGCAAACATGCATTTATACTTTTACACACCTTCTTCCATTGATCACCACATTTTAATGGTCCACATCCCTTTGCGTTTTCTTGTGTGGCAAATTCTTTCCACAAATCACTCACTTTCGAATAGATTTTTAGAATTGTTTTCAAACGAATTGCCATTACTTACTTCTTTTAAACACGTTTTTTTTTTAAAAAGTTGTAACACGCGAATTAATTTGACAAGAAGAATTTCAAGTTTGAAAATTGACATCAAAGAGGGCTTGCGCATTATACTAAATAAGCTTGTTCTCTTTCTAACTTATGACATCTCTGTATAGCGTTGTTCTTATCGCATGCAATCTATACTTATTTCTACTTTAACATAAGTGATTTAAAATAAGCCATAACGTTTTACGTTATGTTAAATATTAAAAGTACATCACACCACTGAATATTATAAAATTTAAAATTTTAATCAATTTTCCGTTTGTATCGCACTATTTTAGAAAGTTGAAGTTTCACAAAGTTGCACCGCTTATAAAAATGTTTGAATTATACAACATAAAAGCAAAAATTAATTATTTTGTATCAATAATTTATAATTCTTACGTCAAAGCAATACTCGTATTTGTTCGTAAACAAAAGCAACATATGATCGCTAAAAAATTTTAGATTTAAGAATTTTTTTCAAGTTTGTTCCGCATGCAACTTACGTATTGTGCTTAAATATAAGATTTTTTTAGCTCTCGCATTTTGTTCGTCTTTACGAACGACTACGAGTATATTTTGACGAAAGAATAATTAATTTTTTGCTTTTATATTGTATAATTCAAATGTTTTTATTAGCGGGCGCGACTTTCTGAAACTTTAGTTTTTCTTAAATAGGGTGATGCAAACGGGAAAATTAATTAAAAGTTTTTAAATTTCTGAAATATTAAATTTGGCGCGGTCAGAGAAAACTGAAGTTTTACTTAAGTCAAAAGCGCTGCAACCGGGCATAACTCTTGCTTTCTGGTGGTTTAAATAAAACTCGGCATAAAAATAAAACTAATCGAAATATTGAAGCGAAAGGGGGTCTGCCCCGGTATCTCTATTTCTATACTATTCTTATCATTTTGTAAAGGTATTCCCGAAGTGGTAAACTCCTGGGAAATACCAATTTTACTGATTATAAATTGAAATATAGCTGTTTTGTATAAACAACTTTGATTAAAACTTAAACTGGGATGTTATAATCTCTTGACCTCATTTACTTAAATTGGATTTTACATTATTATTATGGACTATAAAAGGTTTAGCTTTCAACCATCATTTTTCAAAATACCAAATCATCATGAAAGTTATTGCATTATTGTGTCTTTTATTTGCCATATACCAGGTAGGTTTTTTGTTTGATAATAATGTTTAAATGTTTAATTCTATATTTGGCTATGATTTTGTAGACAGTGGTAGGTACGGCAATTCAAGTAAACTCAGCCGTATTTGCAGCACAGCTGAGCTGTGCAAATGAAGTCCATTTAGATATACATACAATACAAAGACTTAATGATATCTCCATAGCGTCCAACGGTGATAAAAATTTAAACAAATATTTATCATGTTATTGGAAAAAAATGGATTGGATAAACGATGATGGCACGTTTAAGGTTAAAAATCTACTACAAGCCTTAAGCGTTATAGCTTTGGATGTACATCCTACCAAAAATTTGCCGGTGATTCGACTTTTGTTGCAAACAGTAATTTTAGAGTGCAAATCCAAAATTACTGACAACTCAATTGTAAAATTTCAAAATTGCATAACGCGTGCAATAGAAAGTTCAAAATCATAGGGAATATTATTTAAGTACATACTATTTTTAGTTGGTGTTATATTGTGTATAAATATACATATTGTTTATATACTTAACTGTATTTTTCTTTATTGTTAAAACATGTTAGTAAGTAGATATGTACACATATATAATCGGATCTTTTCTACGGCTGGCCCGGCCTCTCCGTTCCTAGTTTCCACTCTCTTCTGTCCGGATAAAGTTCCTTCTCCAGATCTCTTGCCGACATTGCCTCGTCAATTCCTTGTCTCCAGCTCAATCTTGGTCTCCCTCTTTTCCCTGCTTCGGGAGGTATCCACCTTAACATCTTTTTTGGTCATCTTTCTTCTGGCATCCTATTTACGTGGCCGAACCAAACAAGTTGTCTTTGTTCGATTTATTTGACGATATTCGCTTTTACCTCTATAATCCAGTCGCTAGAAATCCATCTCCATTGCTCTGAGCTTATTTTTACTTTTATACCAATATCCCAAACTTCTGCTCCATAGGTGACCATATTTTCAATTATGGATGTATAAATCCTTTCTTTGTACCTTTTCGTATATTTTGTCCCACAAAATACTATTCAAAGTTCTTATAACATTCCTTCCATTATTCTATTCTCAATCTTTTACCGCTGCTACCTGTTTTCTCAAATATAACCCCAGGTATGCATGTGCCTTTTGCCTTCATCTAGATTTTCTACCTCTTCAATTCCACACTTAGATATTCTGATTTTTCATGTTAATATTCTGGTCGGCTTCCTTGTATTGTTCTTTAAGCTTTCGTACCATGTAACTGAGGTCAATTTCGTCTTCTGCAACTACCACTTGATCATCAGCAAAATAGAGGGTGAACAGCGTTTCGTCATCTATTTGTATCCCCATATTCTTGCATTTTTTTCATTTCTCTAGCGCCGTATGTAAATATATTTTAAATAGAGTTGGGGATAGGCAACAACCTTGTCTTAGGCCTTTGTCGGTGTTAAACTTTCTGATGTAACTTTTGGGATTTAACTCGAGCAGTATTTTCCGCGTATAGGTTTTTAGCATATATCAACGCTCTATTTATCTGCAGTTGTTCCATTGCAATCCACAATTTGTTTATTGGTACGTTGTCGTATGCCTTCTCCACATCTATAAATGCCAGATGTAATTTCGACCGCGTTGTACTTTTTTTCTACAAGCATTTTAGGGTAAATACTTATCACTGTATTTAAACCCGCCTGTTCTTCTCCTCTTTTCCTTCTTCTAATTTTTATATTAGATTTTTAATATTTTTGAGTAAGTTTTCCTACTGCGCAAATTACTGCAATACGTTATAATTTGCTGGATCTTGTCTGCATCCTTTTTGAAGATTGGTGTTATAATAGTATGTCTCCATTGTTTTGGTGTGTTTTCTCCATTTATGCGGTGAAAGAGATGTTTCAACATCTCGTACATATTTCAGTAATGCTGTATCATGAGGCTTCGACAAGTTCTAATTTCACTTCTATATTTTCCATTTGTTGTACGCTTATTAGTTTGTTCCCAATGTTGTGTGTGGTTTCCGTCAGGAGATTACTACAATAGTTTTTCCAATCACTCAAAAAAATATCCATTCCCAGAAGTCGGTCATTTTCTGTTACTTGCATATTTTTTATTAATTTCCAGGCTTCAGAGCTTTATTTCTTGACATTTACTGGGAGCACCTAATTGGTCTCGGTGCTCTTCTCGAGGCATCCCAGCCCATGCCCTCCAAGTAGATGCATACATTATAAATAAATAAGTTATAATTTTAATAATCAATAGAGTTGTGGTTTAAGTAGTAAAATGGAGTTTAAGTTAGAATAGCCAAAAAATTCACTAGAATCAAAATGGCCAACATTCTAATTTCTAATTTATCGACCGATGGTGCCATAGCATGAAAATGGTGAAAGCGTTTGCGAAATTATACATACAATGTACTTTTTTAGTTATTTTGTTTATGTGCTTTTTTTAGTTATTCAGAAATACTGATTGCAGTTATACTTACATTATGCATAAATAGTTATATTTATTTAATTTGCTTTCACCTTTAATGTTTATGAATTGTTGCTATTTCAAAATAGAAAGATTAACTTTGATTAGTTGCCATAATGATATCAAAGTAACCCAGACACGTGTATTTATTAATGATAATAAATCTTTTATTTAGCAACAGCTATATGATAATGTTCTACAATTAAAAAATTAACTTTTCTAAAATTGAATTCTTAAAAATAATACCAACTTTATAAAAAAAAATCTTTAAAAGTAATTAATTTTGACATGTTGTTCCAAAAGTCTTTTCATTTCGTTTAAATTTTTACAATTTTTAATAATTAAAGGTAAAGTATTATATACTTGTACCCCCTTAAAAAAATTGTGATCGTTCAGTTATTTTTTTTCATTTTTGGTATAACAAAGTTCCATACATTCATGATAGAATAGTTTATATACAGTGATATCCAATTATAACAAACCTCAAGGAACTGAGTGATTTAATTCGTTATAACCGAATTTCGTTATAATCAAATTTCGTTATAATCGAATTTTGTTATATTTGACAAATATTTCTACATAGTTTTTTTTGATAAAATTTTTTTAAAGTGATTTCCTAGCATAAGTTCCGAAAATTTAAAACTCTCCCATCTACTTATTTCTGTTTGCCTCATCAGATAGACCCTGAGAAAGTTTACTTGATAGTTAATGGAATAAAAACTTGTTATCATCTCTCTCTCTCTCTTCCTCATTAAGGAGAAATAGTTTGATCTCTGTTTTATCCATTCCATTATTTAATTAATTCTTTAAATCGTAGAATGAATAACCTTGGCTTAAAGCAAGAAGGAAGTGCATGTAGCATTTTTTATGGAGGTATCAAAATATTTCAATAATGTACAACACACCGGGCTCTAGTCGATAAAATGTTTCTGGGTTAGAGTTAAGAATTCCGAACTCAAAAATACACTTTTTCCTATAGAAATGACTTTACCAAACGAAAGAACAAAAACATACAAGCTCTTTACGGTAAGGATCAAAGTTGTTGGACTTGGACATTTTTTTATTTGCTTCTTGCTTTCTGCATATCTTGTATTTTTTTGTGCAAACGTTTATTCGCAGTTCATTATGTGATACAAACCTATGGCATCCTGAGGTTTTTATTAATTAACTGATAGATTAAGCTTTAAAATGTCTGTAAAATATCGGTGTAATACCTTAACTTTAAAATCTAAAGTGGACTTAATTAATTGTTACGATGAAGGAAAAGTAAGTGTTAAAGTTCTTATGGAAATGTGTATTATTACAATTCATTATTATTAAATTTTTTAATAAAAATCTATTTAAAAAAAATTCCGTCTTATGCAGATTTTTTTTTTCCTTTTTAGGCAGAGGATTTGGTAAAACCGAAACTTGCTTAACACGGAACGATTTTTCGGTCCCGAGCGGTTCCGGCTTATACAGATTTCACTGTACTATCGCAATTGATGGAAGATAATATTATTAATATTCAAACTTTTGCAAGAAATGCACTTTCAGGCTTATAATACCTGCAGATGAAATTAAAAAGTACTCTGGCGTAAAAAAAACCAAAAATTTAGTTTTCTTGACGGAAATTCAGTAACAATCCACGCAATAATAAATTTTTAAAAAAATAACAAATGAGAATTTAAAAGAGAATTTTGACAAATAAAAAGTAAATTCTCACTAGGAAAGTACTAACTTACCTACCAAAAAGATACGAAGAAACGTTCCTGAGAAAAGTTCCTTCTATAATTTAAAAAAATGAATCTTGCTCCAAATTTAATAGAAGAAAGGGAAGTTTTAAATAAGTTAGTAAAATCTGCCTACAATAATTCCGCAATTTTAGAAGCAGAAGGGGGAATTTTCTATAAGAAAGATGGCTTGGAGCCAGATTTTGGTCCAGGTTTGGATCTCACCCAAAAGATACAAAAAATGGCAAAATTAGCAAAAATTGAAAACTGGAAGAAAAACAGCAAAACGTACAAAAGAGCGGGAAAAAATTTCAAACAATCAACAAGATAAGTATGCTGCGGTCTGAAAAAGAAAAGGGAGAAAAACCGAGGAAGAAATAGAAAAACGGAATTGTTTTTTTGAAAATGCTGAAATAATTCAGGACAATCCTATCCTGCACCTAGAAACTTAAATTAAGTCATTTAATATTTGATAATATAAAAGGTATCACGAAGAAAAAGAGATTCTTGAAAATCAAAGAGAGACACATACTAATTTAAGCGCTGATTCTTACGATTAGGATTCTTACAATATCCAATTCACTGATTATCAAGATTTTCGTTAAGTGGCAGAGTCAATATAATATCTAATATTTTATTAACACTTGGATTTTACTCCGTCGTAAAAGAAAAATACACTTAGTACCGTTTCTCCGTCCGCAGTTTTCATTTCTCTCTATTATAACATGCGTCTTCTTGGAGATCTCTAGCTTCTATTCTCTCACTCACGTCATTCCTCTAGCTTTTTAGGCCGTCCTTTTTCTCCTCTCACAAGGAGACCACCCGACCTTACCCTCACCGATTTGCTTGATTTTTGTTTTACGAGCAGGTTATGACTAGAAATGAAGCGGGCCAAAATATTAGAGCGCGATATTCACCCGTTGCCGAGAAAATCTACTTTGAAAATATCGTCTTTTTTCATATTTTATGGGGTACGGCTGAAGGGTCTAGTAATTTTCTTATTGGTATCTGTGGATATAGGGATAACAAAAAATACTATATATAAATTAAAATTATAATATATCAAGCTGTGTACTAAAAATCAAAATCTTATTTTTATCTATTAATCTTCGGAGGAATCATCCGAAAATTCGCAGGAGCCAGGGTGATATTCGTCGTAAAACAAAAAGCAATATGTTTCACTACATCGAGCGCACCTTATAAATGCAGTTTTCTTACACTTGCAAGGATTGTTTAAAATTTCTATGGGAAGCACATTTGGTTTACATTTATGAAAACATTTCTCTCGTCAGTGAGCTTGGAAGCAAACCACGCGTACTGCAGCATATCCGAAAAATTGGTGAGGACAACTGATGTTGTACTATCGATTGTATTTTATGCAATCTTCCGAGAATTGATTTCACGTTGTGTCTCGATCAACTGTGCACAATTTTGAAGACGTTTGATAAAATTTTTTACTTGTCGATAAAAGTAAACATCGCAAGGCTGGACCAATGGTGTACATTTCGGAGGAATTACTTTAATCGTACAAGTTGATTGACCTTCTTCATCCTGAAATACTTCATCGTATAGATCTAGATTTGTTTGGCCTCCCCAAGAATCGATTATAAGTAGAAAACGTTCTTTTCCACGTATGGCTTAAAACGTTCGTTAAATAATCTTTATACAAAGATGTTGTCAACTTTCCCGACTTTGAAGAAGTTACAACAACATTTTTATATTTTCTAGCATATTCTTCTACACATATTTTAACCCTCGGCCCAAATGATCCTGTCGCCTCTTGTAGGCATACAAAAACGAGAGGTAATAGTTTTCCGGAGAGGGTAATGGCATACTGTGCTGTATAGGAATGGGTGACCTTGTTCATGTCCTTTGTATTAACAATAATAACTTTTGATCCCGCTCCGCGAGAGTTCGGTTATAATTTGACTGGTATTGACACCCAGTCTGATCTGTATTGATAACAAGATCTTTGTCAAATTTCGGTATCAACGCACGAGTCTGGATTCGAAATCTTTCAGCGGCAGCCAAAGTTTCCTCCAGTGTCGCGGTTTCTCTTTGGCTTACAAATTTGGTTATTTTTCGCTGGCCAATTCGGTGTCTTCTTTTGAATCGAACAACCCAATTTTCAGAGGCTTTGAATTCAAAATTCTCAAACTGACCCGCTGCAGATAATGCCCACTGTTGCAAGTTTCTTGTTGATACTTGTTGAGAGTTTTTGCGAGCTTCTACAAACCTGTCATTGCTCCAAGAGTCAATAATTTCAAATTTATCAAATTTTGTTCCACCATTTTGAATTTGTTTTCTCCATTTCTTCAAATCCTTAAAGCTTTTAGACGGGAACATCCTCCTTTTGAAGAGTTTTAATGCTCCACTTTGGATGTTGCCTAGCAATATTAGAAACCTTGATTTTGTAATCTAGTGGAATATTATCGATTTCTTCTATTTTCATCCTTTTCTCTCTGGAGAACAATCTTCGGTCATATTTTCTTTTACTTCTTCAAAATTTCGTCCTCCGACACAATTCCTTTTTCTCCTAACGTTGTTATAATGTAATGGTAAATGTCTTCTCCTACTACCACAGCGTCTTCACTAATTACCGCAGAAGCTTCTGGCGCCATTAAATTATTTGCAATAAGGAGTTGCTGACAATACACCATCGCATCTTTCAATCGCCTCCTAGAAATTTCACTATACAGAGATTCTTCATCGGTTTCGATTTCTTCAACTGTCGAAGGGCCCAGTGTTTCCATGAATTTGTAGTCAGACATTGTCGAAACGATATATAGGTATAACTTGATATATTATAATTTTAATTTATATATAGTATTTTTTGTTATCCCTATATCCACAGATACCAATAAGAAAATTACTAGACCCTTCAGCCGTACCCCATAAAATATGAAAAAAGACGATATTTTCAAAGTAGATTTTCTCGGCAACGGGTGAATATCGCGCTCTAATATTTTGGCCCGCTTCATTTCTAGTCATAACCTGCTCGTAAAACAAAAATCAAGCAAATCGGTGAGGGTAAGGTCGGGTGGTCTCCTCTCAGGCAGAATTAATCTTAAAATTCTTCTGGACCATCTATCATTGTCCTTTCTTTTTGCGTGTCCGAACCACACTAGTTGTCTCCTCTCGATTTTGTGTGCTATATATTTTTTCATTTCCATTCCATCTTTAATTACCCCATTTTTTACTCTCTCCAAACGCGATCTTCTGCAGCTTCTTCTCAAAAAATCCATCTCCGTGGCTAGCAATTTTTTTTATTTGAGCTACTTACATCCCAGACTTCGGCTCCATCAGGTTATGCTTTAGATGATGTTATTACATTATACTCTCTTTTTTGTTTTCCTTTTTATATTTTTATCCCATAGTACTGAATTTAGGGATCTTATAGAACTTCAGCCTTTACTTATCTTGTTTATTATTTCTTCCCCGCTGTTTCTTTGTTTGTTGATAGTTACTCTCAGGTATTTATTTACATTTCTTTACTTCTTTAATGAAGTTTGTTTCAAGAGGCAAATGTAAATACTTTTTATAAATAAATAAAATAATAAATAAATTATCAATTCAGGTGCATCTGATGAGTAGCCTAAGCACAAAATATAAGTGTATACACATATGTATATAATGGACTAAATAAGTAAATGAGAAAAAAATTCACTAATTAATTGTCACATTTAATTAAAATTTCATCACTGCAACTTTAGCTTTTACTTTGCAAAGATCGATCATTTTGTTTGGTTTATTTTTATCTTGTGGTTAGGAAATTTTTCTTAGTAAAATTTTACGTTGTCGTATAGAAAAATCTGTAAAATTTACATATTTCTGAAATTTTTAGATGGTCGGTCTTATTTATTAAAATATTAAAACTAATTAAAACTTAAATATATTATAAAATTTAATAATTTACAGTAATTATTGTCGAATGCCCAATTTTTACTTTGAGATATCTTCACTTAACCAAGTAACCAATTAGATTTAATCTGATTTATCTAATAAATTCGCATATCTAAATGTGCAGAAATTGGAGTCAAATTTGAACTTATAATTTAGTTAGTCAAGACTAACAATATATCATAAAAATCAACCTTTTGAAAGCAGCACTTGGTCTCCGAATTAAATTTTAAAATGTTTTGATTTTTTTCGATGCATGGAATACCGCACTACGTTCGTCCGTGCAAAATTTTAGCTTTCCAGGTGGTCCAGAAAGGTAAACCATTAATTTTTACCTTACCTTGTATACTATAGAGTTAAATTTGGTGCAACATGAATTCTGCATTTTGCTAATGTAAAAATAGTGTATGTAGGAGATATACTTATTAATTTTATAATCTTGCTATTAATTTTTGAAGATTTATTACAATATGATTTTGTATTCTTGCAATTTTTGTTCCAATGTTATT
This sequence comes from Lycocerus yunnanus, assembly GCA_036346125.1. Classification (NCBI taxonomy): domain Eukaryota; kingdom Metazoa; phylum Arthropoda; class Insecta; order Coleoptera; family Cantharidae; genus Lycocerus; species Lycocerus yunnanus. The sequence continues at coordinate 3,063,604 of JARFIX010000022.1, read as the reverse complement.
CTCGACTATTGCTTGGGCGTCAGACAAAATGATTCTGGCATATGCTCTACTTAGGTTTATTCCTGGACCTGATCCATCAACAGCTTTTGAAATTGCATCTGCAATTATTTGCTCCAAGAGGGTAGTTGATCTCATTTTTTCTATTTAAATATAACTTTTGAATCCAAATGCAGTACAAGTAGCGATTGATGATTACATTGTCTTCGGGCATAATATTTCTTTCGGACAGTAATTCTCTCAATGGATATTCGTTTAGAGCATTAACCACTTCTACTTTATTAAATGTTCTAATATCGTATGGATTATCATTTCTGTCTATACAATCATCATTATTGTAATTTGGCATTTGTATAGCTTCTACTATAGATGCATTTCTAAAATATTGTGCGTGTACCTACAAGAAAAAATATTGCAATTTGAACTATGTAAGTATAATTAAAAATTCTAACCTGCAGTAAAATCAGCAAAAATGTAATATTGAAAATTAAGAAGTGCATATTGGTCTTCTGCAATTTAAACACAAAATTTCTGTATACTCTTATTTCGGTATTTTAATAAAACTGTTTGTATAGTATCAAGTCAAACTTCAGGGTCACGAGGTTAAATAAGATTATTTTATACATGGAAGTCCTTCGTTCAAAAGTAAACAAAAAATTTTTTTCCAAGAAATAATTGGTCAAACAGAAAGTTTTGTTGACAATTGATACACAGAAAATAAAAATATTTTAGTAATGCGAAGAAATTGCAAAATAAGAACTTCTTTGTTTATCAAATCAAATTTTATTGTAGTAACTAACCTTATTGTTGACGTGATCGTGTCTGTTTGTCTGTCTGGGTAAATTTAGTATAAGGGTACTGGGGGGGTTCGGTACCAGCACAAATATGTATAGCGATTTCCTCATTTGGTGGAATATTCCTGTTATCTCTTTTTTATTTTATATATTCCATTTTACTTCAAGTTTAAATATTTAATTGGCTGGTTTATAAATAATCTGGAATTCGAAAGGTTGAATTTTAATTACTTCGATGCAATACAAAATTTCTTTTTGTTTTCTAGGTGCCAAATTGTCCTGTTGCATCAGGACACCAAGTGAGGAATCTCTCGGGTACTGCGTAGTATCACATATACCCATGCTTTTAGAGAAAATTATAATGGTGCCATCATGGATAGGTCAATATTTACGTAATAATTTATTAGAATAATAATTTTTAGACAGATAGTGGATATTTTTATAATCTTTTATTCGTTCTACAACAATTTCATATAAAAATTAAACTTTAACCTTGTGGTCTACTTAAACGGTTTGCAAAAAAAAATTTAATAAATAAACAAATCAATTAAAAGTATAATAGAAATTGTTTTACATTATATGCTTATGACCTAAAATTTTATTCAAGATTGTGAGATTCTTACAATAATAATTATTCTCCAAGCTTGTTTAATTCCTGAACGATGCAGTTTCTAACTTTTATCGGTGATATTTCCGATAACTTTTTACATTCCTTTATGATATTTTCAGATTGCCGATCGGCAAATGTTACCGAATCATTATCGGTTCCCAATGCTTGTGTTAATCCTTCATACACAAATGATTTTAATACATCATAATTTATTTCTCCATTTTCAGATTGTCGGCCCGATTTTTTCCAAAAACAGCTAATAAAGTCATTGTATTCCCGATTATTTTCTGGACAAACTGTCTGGCCGTTGAAATTGACAATTTCGCTGCGTTTTTGTTCTAGGTGCAACTCAGTTACGCATTGTTCCTGTAAAGGACTCAACGGCGGAATTAGTGAATTTTCATTTAATGGCTGACTGACCACCTAAAACGTACAAGAATATAAAAATTATTACATCAATTTTATCAATTGCAAAATTTTTAAGCAAATTTATTGTGATAAGTCGTGAAATCAGTAAACAAATATTTTTGTAAATTTTATAATAATTGCAAAAGTAAGTTACTAACCTGCAGAAAAACTGTTGCACAACTTAGAAATATACCAAAACTCTTCATGTTCGTTGTTCAAATGGAAGACGTCGATGCATACATGGAAATCTACAAGGTTTAAAATGTAACCGGTTTCAAGAAATCAAAAACTAGAATTTATAAAATTGTATGGTATCTGAACAGGTCGACAACATGTTTATATATACTACTACATATCTATTTATGTATGTTATAATTATTGTTTTTATTCATAAAAGTTTTTGATAGTAGGATTATGTGGTTAATAAAATTTGCACACAGAATTAATTTTTTTTAGTTTATTTCTTAAATTTTCCAATTCCAATTTGTGTTCAGTCACTTTTGAAAATAAATAATCCCCAAAAAAAGAGGTATTGAAATTCCAAATTAATAAAGTTAAATATTTATAAACCGTTTTCATATTACCTACCACTATGCTAGGAACAACTGTAGTTGGAATTTTTCAATAGGAAACAACACAAATGAAATAATTTATTAGCACACAAGGGAGAATAACAGAAATCCCAACCCTATTGTTATAAAAATAATATAATAAAAATTTAATTAGGTTTAGTAAGATCGATAAGCCTTTCATAGTTCATATAGCTACTTCATTGTTATTGAGCTACACGAATAGTTATAATAGTTGGTGTAAACAATACATCAAATTAGTCAGCATTATTAAACAGAGCTGCAAGGCAAATACCCGTTTTTATGAGATCATAAGATTCGAGCACGGTTGCCAGCGGCTTGCACTTGGATGGGTTACCTATTCAAGAATACTGCGTGTGACTAATACGCACTTATCAATCTGCACTAGGTTAGTATGGTAAGGTATAACCGAAATTCTTTCTCTGAAAGGAAATAAAGGACGAAGAAGAATTAAATAAAAATTAAACCACTTTTTTCTTTCTTTTCTAACCTTGATGTTTTCCAAGTGGTCGGACTTACGTAAAAGTATATTTTAATAGGTATATATAATTTTGTTTTGCACGATTGAGTTACAGAATGGAAATTCCAAACTCAAATTGATTCTATTGAAGTACAGAAAAGAATTTCCTGTAGGTAATATTTTTCGCCAAATTAAAAAATCAACTTATAAAATCTGGATAATATAATATGTGCCTATTATATTTTCAATTCACAGTTTTAACTAATAGCAAATAGCTTGAAACTTTTCGTATTTTCATTAAAAGCTGATTGTTAATAATTTATTGTTGTAATTTTATAACTTATATTTTTAAAAATTATTACATGGGTGTGGTTTTAGATTTAATTATATAAATTAGTAATACATTTTTCTTATACATAAATAATAAATAAGTAAAGTACGAAAAGTAAAAAATAATATACACCTTTCAAATGTCAGTTATTATTAAAACATTTTTAAACATGCAGCAGTGGAGACTAAAAATGTGAAGTATTTTATATAAAAAATACCAAAGTCGAAAAACTTGTGCTGAATGTTGTTATTGGAAAACAAAATTTAATTTATTGTTTATTTTGAAACACTTCGCATTGCCCACAACCTGCATCGGCGTATTCCCTTTTATAGTTTGAAATATTCAAACATTTATAAAAATTACTAGATGAATTAATCTAAAAACAGATTAATTTTGTTAGCTGAATATTTTAGAACAAATTTTCTGTGTAATGATTTAAGCAATTCCACATTCGAATTGCTTTCAATCCATCGGTTTCAGCTTGAGTGGTGGTTTTGCACTTGGCCAATATAAAATTAACAATGTGGGTGCAGTCGTTGTGGAACCTTCTCTTCAAATCTTGATGCACATCTCGAAATAATTCCGTTAGATTTATTTCGCCATTTAAATTTTGATATCCAAGTTTTTTCCAATAGCAGGACATGTATTGTTCCAATTCTGAATTGTTTTCAGGAATTTGTGGTTCAATATTCCAACTTTCTATTAGAGCTTTGTTTAATTGCAAATCCCTAACACAATCTTCTTCTTCTTTATTTAAGTTTCCACAAATCACCTCTATCTAAAAATAAAAATAATAATTAAAAAAATCCCAAAAACATTAAAAATAAGATATTAGTTACTATAAAAAAAAAAACAATTGTTTAAATAAATTTAAAATATTTTTTACCTGAAATATTGTTAAAAATACACCACAGTATACTAAGTACTTCATGATTGACCGTTTTTTTGTAACAAGTAGCTTCACCTACTATGGCAATTACAACGTAAGTTACAAGAAGTTAAACGATTAATGAGACTGACTAACCTATTCTCTATAAATAAAATTTATAATAATTGCACCATTGTGTATTTAAAAATAAAAATAATCTTGTCTGTTACAACCACTATGTATTATATTAATAAATTTTGAAAGAATTTATCTTTATATTGAACTCTGTAGCAAGAATACTTACGATCGAGTCATCAATACAAATGTTTATCATAGTTTTATCACGACTATGTTTCATGCTCAATTATTTTAACGCATGCAATATTTCATTTTTGAAATTCGGATGCTAAAATTAAATATTAATTAAATACAAAATATTGTTTGTACGGGAGTAATTTCCTAATGAAGAAACATTTGGCAAAAAAAGCATTTCAATAATATTTTTCTCTATACATATCTACAATATTTACATTTGTTAATGGGCAATGTTCTAGATACTCAATATTATTATGCGTTATCTACCTGGTTAATTATATTTGAGGTCTTTGGTAGGCAAAAAGCATTTTTTTTCGGCTAGATTATGCTTACTGCGTAATTATGCAATTTTACGTTTTGCTATAATTAATTAAGGTGCATGTAATTCTCGTGATTTCCACATTTTAAAAGCATGAAGATATACAGTTTGTTTTATTTTAGACAAAGAGAAAAAAGATCTCCTGATGTTATTTTCATTGGTTGACTTGTTTTAGTAACATATTGCGATTTAATTTATCTATAGTTAAAGATTGTATAATCTATTACACTATGAAGAAATATTGAAAAATTTATGAAAGACATTAATGATATTGATTTTTATGACCTTAAGTAAATACAATTTGATAATTCATGTTGAATCAGAAGTGAGTGCAAAATTTAGTATTTCCAAAATAAAAAATTATTTTGGAAATTTGAAAATGTGTAAATTTAAAAAACAAACTCATTGTTTCTTCTTTATTGCAGCAGGTATACAGTTTTTTTGTGATGCCAAAAGGAAAAGATATTTTTCTAAAAAAAACATTACACTACAATTTCATGTAGAATAATTTTCGAAGAACAAATAAAATGCCGAATTATTAATTTTACAAAAAATAACTTGTAATGAAATGTTAGAGATCATAGAGATGCAAAAAGATATTAGATAATAAAGAAAAACGTCAAGATCAAGTTCCTACCTTGGTTAGAACGTTTGTATTTGCAAGTGGTAATTTCCTAATTTTTAAAAAAATATAAAAGTTTTGCTATACCACACATTATTTTTGAAGATATAATCGATTAAAATTTTCCTACCTCAAAAAATCGCAAATCAGGCAAATATGGGATAAAAACCAGCGCACTCCATTAACTCAGATGAAAAACTTAAAAAATTACGAAAATGGTCAACTAGCGAAGTTGACATAGAATGTCCACCAATATATTCTTTGTTAATTTTTAAATTTTATTTTTATCTGAAATTAAATCGGACTTCCACCCCTGGCATATAATTAATTTGACATTTACTATCAGGTTAAAATCGTCACTTGCTAGTTCCGTGATCGGGTCGTAAATTGCAGGCATATAAAAAATATATGCAGTTGTTTGTATCAGTGATCAGTGATGGAAGTGGATGTTTTACTCATCGAGAGTTTCTCGATGTATTTTTCTGAGCCAAAAACAAAGAAGAATATTTACATAAGAGAGGAAAAGACTTTCCTCACAAGTTGTACACATAATTTTTCCTGTACCATCTGGTGTGGTATGGGGATAGTTTTTCCAATACCATCTAAAAAATTGTTTAAAATATTTGAAAATTTAACATTTTCATTTAACGTTTTATTTGTAACAAATGAGTAGCCCGAAAAGCACTATGTATTTTACTTTTGTCATTTTTATCTGTTTTACCCCATCGAGTAGGGAAAACGTCAGCTATCGCCATTGAAATGACAACTGAAATTTAACACAGTATTGGAAAAAGTATATTATAGGTCATTTGACAGATTGTCGATTAAATGAATTTTAAAATAAAAATGGGTTGCTTAACATGGTAAGTTGCTTAACAACAATAATCAAAAACATAGTGAGGATGTGTAATTAGTGTTTCTTTACAGAACAGCGTTACTATGTGGAAATATTCCAGATTAAAAAAAAATAGGAAAATATTGCTGATTATTACAACTTACAAAAGTTATAAGAGACAAAATCAAAAATATTTGATTTATAAATTAGTATTAATTTAATCGAAACATGCCATTGATAATAATAATAATAAAAACCTTTAAAAATTTAAAACATACATTTTTTGTTTACCTTGAAATCTAAGTAATTTTCAAATTCGTTTAATAAAGGTCAGTCTGCCCTAAAAAAGCAAGGAGCTCGTTTTATTTGGAAAACCTTGCAAAAAATATTGCAAAAAAGATTGCAAAAAAGACTACTTCATATAATTGCTCAGGGATTCACTGATTATTTTTTACTTAATATATTATACACGAAACGAGTTCTACTTGTGTGGTGTTTTTAAACTGTGGCAGTACACCGCAAATACAAAATACCTATTTGAAATGTCCACGGGCTGAAGTGGCATCTACAGGAAGTCAAAACAATAATTAAAAAAAATAAAATACAGACATCGTGTTAATATCAGAATCACCTTTAATCATTAAACATCACATAAAAATGCTAAAATACAAAACCTACTGAACTAAATAAATATAAAAAAGAAAAAACTCATACAGGCAATGAAATAAAACAACATGAAGTAAAACAGCACAAAAAATAACTCATATAGACTACCACCATTGTTTTGGAAGATAATTTAGGAGACTACACTGTTTTAGCTATATATTGCTTACCGCAGCACAAAATTAAAAATTTTAAAATTTTAAAACAAAATTAAAATTATTAAATGTCTGATGACAGCAGTAACCATTGCTGAAAGCTCACAAATAATGTTTCGTTTTATTGTTCATTTAACCTTATAATTTAAAAAAAAATTTGAATCAAATATTAATTTCAAAGGTTAATAATATGCGTATATAATTTCAAAATTAAAAACAAAGATTAGGACAATTTTTTTTGTGCACTTTATAGTTGGTATCGATTACAATGCAAAATGATGTGACATCCCATGACTTTCCCATTCACTGTTAGCTTTATTATAATAACTATAATTTTAATATTTTAAAATTTAAAATTTTTAATTTTAAAACATTTGTTTGAATTTATTGGTTATTTTGTTTCCAAGGGTGCTCATATTTTTTAAGAAAACTACACAAATCTATGCAAAGTAATATCAAACCCGTATCACGAGAAAACGGGACCAGTCAAAAATCCCGAACTGCAATTTTCATGATTTTTGAAAACAGTTATGAAGCATAATAATAATAATGCAATGTACGCATAAAAACATTACATTTTACGATGAGTCTACAAATTTTGGATAAAACCGGATTTAAAAATTAATAGGAAACATGCATGAAAAAAAAATTTTGTTAAAACACTATTTTCCGATTAATCCAACATATTAAATATCAAATCAGCAAAAATATTTCTGTTTATTGTATTTTGTTATAAATAATCGATTTTAAAATTCAATGATAATTTAAAATAAATCGTCACATGATGATAAACGCATCACCATTGGCTTTGACGTCACACGGCTTAGTAATAGGCCGGCGTTGTGTTTACTCGTATCTCGTGCTGCAAGAAGTTGAAACATAATAACGCCGAGATCGTTTTTAAATAATATTATTTTCGATTGTTTTATCGATCATGACTGAAAGTGGTTTTCTGCAGCCCAGTCCGATAATTTGCCCAAAATAGACGTAATTACAATGTGTAATTTTGTGTGAAAAATCCTGATTTCGTTGACAACGAGGTAGCAACAAGGTAATAATTGTAATTTATTTTTCAGTAACTATGTACTTATATTAAAATTATCGTCACAGCAATAAACTCGTGAGTTTACAGTTAATTTGTCAAAATTGTATTTATCTCTTTTAATTACTTTACATCATTGCTGCCTGGCTTTTGCTTCTCGCGGAACATTAAAAAACATCTTATTTGGTGTTTTTATTGTAGTGTTGTTACATTTTGGAATAATACAATATTTATAGCTCGTCTTATTGTTGGTTTCCATGATAATAACAGTTTTAACACTAACAAACTTTAACTTTCAAGAACAAAACTGCACAAAATGACGTCACTGCGACTTGCGCGGTCGTTTCCTTAAATTCAAATTGATAGATATTTAAATATTTTTAAATTATAATCAAAACGAAAATAAATAGTATTAATTGGCATCTTTAGATATTTTTGATCTAACTACGCTAAAAAAAAAATTTGTGCATCTCCCTATTCGGAATGCAATTTTCTAATTGGCTGTATTCAAACCGTAACCTTGCTCGTCAAAAATTAAATTTCAAAGTTTTATATTTATGAAATAATTGCGAATGGTAGCCGGCTTCGCAAAATTAAGAAAACATCTCCGAGACCGGCAGGACCCGAAATTATTCAATTTGAACCGGCAGATCCGAAAGTCACCTAGTAAAACTCATTGAAAATATCTCGAGCCAAAAGTATTCTAGAAAATGATAAATTTTTAAACTACAGGGACCTAGAAGAGGTTAAACTTATTAAAAACATTCTAGGCTGCGGCAAAACTCGAAATTATGATTAATTGAACCGACGGATGCGTGGGATGACTAGAACTTCGTGGAGCAATAAGTTTAAGACCAAGGCTAGGAACACGGACGGTAACCAAAATGAATTTAATTATTACAAAATATTGCGCAATAATTCGCTTCCATATTATGTTTCTTATGACAATTTTGTGAACTTCAAAATTGAATTACCTCACTTTGAAAGCGTTGTATTAATCTTTTATTTAATGAAGCTACTTTTATAGAAAAAGTGTAATTTTGAGTTGGGAGAATAGTGACTAATACCCAGAAAACTATTTTGTCAACTTTATCTTTATAAACTCACTAATCCATTATAGTCAATTTGGTAGTAATGCTTCTGTATGCCATTCATTTATCAGAGATTCACCCATTTCGATATTGATGGTAATTATCCAGTAATTAAAATAAAATTGGGCGATGGTCTATGCGAGCGGCCACTTTAATTTTTATTGAAAATGCACTGCATAGGCATGTGAGGAATCATTTTACATGTTTCTTAGTGTGTTGAACACGTTTTAGATATTATAAATACTTATAAGTGGTTACTAATCATTATTATTTATTAATGCCCGGTTTTTTCACTCGTAGTTATCTTCAAGTTAGCGAACTTTAGGTTAAATTGACGAAATAACCAATGAAATGTTTAATTTATTGATTTTGTTGTCGTCTGAATGGTTATGTCGCCAATTTAACCAGAAGTTTGCTAACTTGAAGATAACTACGAGTGAAGAAATCGGGCATAAGACAGATACAAATCAACTTCTTTTAAACTATCCAAACATAAATAGAGAATTTTTGATTTTTTGGGGAAATTTTTTAGAAGATTAAAATTTATCTAGTATTTGAACAGGAATAGATGTTATAGTTTTAATGGAGTAAAGATTAATTAATCTTCGTTAATTCCTTAAAATAAAGTTATCGAAGTAAGAATCAAATATGATCCAATTCTTGCTGCTATATTTTCTATAATATTTTTCAGATATGAACAAACAGCTTCGCAGAAATCTCTAAATCTTTCTATCGTAAACCATGAAATCCACGATACAACAATTTGCAAGATTTGATAAGTTTCTTGAACTGCCATCTATTTTGGTTAATATCTTTTCAAGTTTTGAGGATAGAATGCTCTTGTTTGTATCTGTAAAAGATCCATTTGCAAAAGGAAGAAATTGTCAACAATTTCATATTTTAATAGTTCATTAATAGTGCGTTGAGCAATAGCTTGTTTATTTTTATGTGTCTTGTTCGGATGTTATTAATAGGTGGTAAATTCTTCTTATGGATGGTATCTGAAATAGATATTTTATTAATGGATCTGTATTTTCTAAATGTTTCATAATATGCTTCATTTTTTATAGTGAAGACCAAGTAGCTAATTTTTTTACAACGTCTTTAACTGTCCGTTTCGTAGTAATGTTTCTAAGTTATTGTACCCCAGGAGAAAATGGGTTTTTGTTATCTGTAATGAAATTAATCATCATGTTAATCTTACTTTTAATATTATTTGATATAATTGATGATCACTCATGGTGTGCTCTTAGTTCATAATTCTCGGAATACACATTAGTAGCATTCCTGTACATATTACTTATGGCAAGGATTTAGTGGTGGATTCATTCGCATTCATTTTTGGATAGTTTAAAAGATGTTGATTCGTGCCTGACTTACCAAATAATAATTAGTCACTACTTTTCAGTATTTTTAATATTGGAAACGTTTTCAACATCCTAAATAACAGGTAAAATGATACATCACATGCCTATGCAGTGCATCTTCAATAAGAATTAAAGATGACGTCGATTTTTCAAAATGTCCGCTCGTACAGACTATCGACCAATTTTTTTAATCACTGCATAATTATCAACAATATCCAATGGGCGAATCTCTGGTAAATGGATGATATGCAGAAGTGTACCCAACAGTTGTATTATTAATATCGAAATTATTTATATTATTAACCTTTGAAATTAATATTAATTCAAATTTTTAAAATTATAAGGTTAAATGAACAATAAAACGAAACATTATTTGTAAGCTTTCAGCAATGGTTACTGCTGTCATCAGACATTTAATAATAAATAATAATTAAATAATTTTCGTTTTATTGTTCATTTAACCTTATAATTTTAAAAATTTGAATTAATATTATTAATATCATAAAATCAATCAATAGTTGCGGTGCCATAGCCGTTTAAAATTAGATGTTCCAAAAGTTGCTTTAAAGAGTTAGGACTAGGACAAAAATTTTATTTAAAAATATCTCTTAGAAAAGTGTCTTCTATCACCACCTCAGAGATTCTCCATGGTCATAGGAACATCCTGTATAAACAATAAACAACTAAATTATCTTGGACTATAAAAAAGTTAAAGCAACAACTTGCTTCTGACCATCGTCTCTCGGAAGGAAATAGCTAACCACCAAAGTAATTTAACAAGATCAGCATATTATCTGAAGTAGTTTGCTAGGCTGGCTTCAGATGTGCCTGTTACCCTATTTTATATTGTTAATGATGGCAATTCATTAATTGATTCATCATTGATCATGAATTGATGCCAATTCATTAACATAAGAAGACCACCGTCTTTACGTGCCTTCCAAAGTACGGAGACGACATTGAAAAGTGCAACAACCAGGCCAACGATCGTCTTTTATAAAATGTTAAGGAAGCGAAGCGAAGAGAGAAATTGCTCATAAAAAGTGATTTTTTTATTTTGTGGATTGATCGGTTATACTCGTAGTCATCATAGTAAACAGCAGTGTCAGAACTAGGGAAGTGCAACAGGTGGCACAGTGCCCAGGTTGAAAGGGCATTTTGATTGTGTTCTTTTGATTATGTATAAATTACTATCATTACAATGAGGTACACAGACACCAATTACACGTACGTTGGTGGCACTGTTAGGTATCACATTGTTAATTAAACACATTGTTGGTTTATCAACACATTGACATTGTTACCAGATGGTAGTACTAAATTGGAAGAAGCAATAAATAACAAAATTTCCATTTGGAAATTTACAACTATTAGCAGCTTATGATAATTTCGCCACGACGGATGTTCAATTTTCCATCAAATCTGATGAGGGTCTAAAAACTTAGAAACGAGAATTAAAAATAATTTAATAAATTAATAAATAAAATTTCTTTTAAAGGAATTTGATTAGTATTTTATTAAAAGCATATTATCTTTAATTAAATATTCGCAGAATTTCACTTGAAATAAGATAATATTCCTATATTATCCTAAATCCTAAAATAAATAACATAATACATAAGTAACATGCGCATTTTGTATTTTCTAGAAAGGTAATGGCAAAATATCAAGGCAATCTTCCATGATGAGAAATCTTCTTGAAATTAAGTGTATTATGCTAATCATGGTTTGGACCCTATGTTAAATAATAGGCTAACACAGGTAAAAACATTGCAGACATATACCCATATCATAGACAATATAAAAACAAATATGGCTTGTAAAAATGTTCCCCAAGTCAAAATTCTATACAAGTAGTGAAAAATAATCTTCATACATTACTGCATCACTTGCATATGTCGACAGGTTGCTAGCCATTATGCCAGTACTTACTACATTCTTGTTTTAGTTTGATGGTGTACTGCAACCCTTTCCAAAAATTTTCAAAAATACTACGACATGGTTTTTCGAGAAACTACATATATGAATTTCATATTCTTGGTATTTAATAAAATGTTTTCTTGCTTTCTTTTCATTTTTGCTTGCCTTTACAAATTTCTTCTTCGATTTGTAAATGAGAAAAGCTTCATTTCCCAAACCATTAGTTATTAAGTAGGTAGGCAAATCATTTACAAGTTACAGAAACAGCAATGGGCAAAAAATTAAACTTTGGGAAACACCTATTTCACTCGGCAGTTTTAATAAATTCTTTCTGTTTAACATTATGATTTGATAGGTAGCTCTTGATCTGGCCTCTTATTTCAACTGATTTTGTTTAGATAGCAAGATGATGTGGTTAAATACATAGGAATAATAATCGAAAAATACCCAAAAAACATAATACTAAGCAATATAATATTATCTTACGCTAATTGATCTATGTATGTATATAAAATTTTTGTACATATTAGTTATTTATTTAGCAATCAAACAAGTTAAAGCAATCAGTCTTCTACATGAAGATAACTGAGGTTAAGTAAACTTATTGCTGTAGATTTACAAATTTTTTATTCTCATAAGTATGCAATTCCTTACTGATACAACTGTGCTATCTTGCAAGGGTTCTTCCAACATATAACAATCTGAGATAATTTTTGCAGCTTCTATTTTACTTAAGTTGTTACCCGGCCCAGTATCTCCTAGCTCTCTTCCAAGAGCCTTGCCAAGAACTTCTTCAATAGCATCAAAGTCAATTCTTCCATTGAATTTCTTAAAGCCTCGGTTTTTCCACATACAATTCAAGAATTGGTTATATCTATAATTATTGACAGGAAGTACATCTAATTTACCAAGATCACTTATTGATTCCTTATCAAGATACGGAACCACTAATAAACGTACAAAATGGCGTTCTTCTAGATCATAATTGAAATCGTATGGAAAACATTTTTCATCTTCCATTCTCAAATGTTCGACTCCAGCATAAGCGGTGTCGATTTTGTTCTACAACAAAAGATTTTACTAAGAATATAATAATTTTAATAACTTTTACCTGCAACAAAATACAAAATAAGCAGAACTGTAAAATATGCAACATGTTGATCTTCAGCAAAATAAATTCTAGAAGATGTAGAACAATATTGCTTAATGTTGGTTTTAAAGTTCAACTACACAAACGATAAAGCTATCTGATAGTAAATTGGTTTAAAACTTTAAATACGTACAACACAAAAAAAGAATGACTGTTTTAACAATGATTTTGTAATAATAAGCCTTTGGGAAAAATAGAAATCGTTAAATTTTCAATTTATAAAAACGAAATGCCAGATTTTACAATAAAATATAATAAAATCTTGTATAGGCAAATCCAGTGTTTGGGTGTAGTAATAAACTGGGGTTATTTTATAAATTTATTTTGTTTGTGTTGTTCTAATGAAACTTTTTAAAATATGCCAAGTTACCAGTGGCGGCGATTACGACGTTAATTTAATGAGGCCCTTAACACGAAATGACGTCGAAATAGATAAGACCAATTAAGTATATATTTAGAACGGTTAGTCCACGTTCTTCGAAAAAAAAATTAAATTAAAATTTTTGAAAATAATACGTAGTATATTCGAATGCGCTAGACAACATTTGGTGAGTCAAACATTTGAAAATTGTAACAAACTTTTTTTAATACAGATATTGTGTTGCATATGCAGTTTTTTTTGGGGGTACTTCTAGTTTACATGACGGTGTCTGCAAGTGACGTTGTATTCTGTATTATTACATGATCACAGAGCTGGGGGGCCATTCAACTGCGGTTTTCATGATATTCAAAATTCAAGTTCGTTGACCTAGATTTAGGATATTTATTTATTTTGTTGTATTTACAAAAGGAGATGGCAATTTTGCTTTATTTTGTTTCTAAAATGAAAAGAAAAAGGGTAAAAGTAAACAAACAAGAGGTTACAATAATTATTTTTAATTTAAAATAAAATGTTTTTACCTTAAAGGGAATATTATGTACACAACTATTTATATGATTTTGCTATTACTCTTTTAACAATATCTACATTAAACACTAAAATGTACATAGTTTAACTAAATTATTAAAAATAAATTTTTAAATTAATTGCATATCTTTGTTCTTGGAGAAGGAGAAGAGGGTATCTAAACACACTAATAAATTTACATGTAGGCAGGGGTTTATAACGTAGTATATTAAATTTTGGAAAACGGAATTAATTTTTTAACAATGTAGTTTTGTATTTTTATTACTTTTTGTCCATAACTATTTGCAGTTATAATTCCACAATCGTTTACAATATTTCTTGCATGAGCAGTACTAAGATGTATAGCAGGTCCAGTGGTACCGACGACATTAATAATCGCATTTTTTATCTTTTTTTCTAATTTTTCGCGATTTAAGTCATCATTTGCCAGTATGTAATTTTGGTTTTTCCATGCACAGTATAAAAATTGTTGATATTGAACATTATTTTCTGGTACAAGACCTCTTTGAGATAGCAAATCAGCTAATGAATATTTTTCAAGATTGTTGACTATTTCTAATTTGTTGTATTCACTGATATTGTAAACTTGATCAACTGACAAGCATGCCGCATTTGTAAGATCAGGAATACTTGATATATCTACAGCTACAGTCCAGTAAATGAAATACTAAGAAAATTAGAAAAATGTTAAATTAAAAATTTGTTATTTAATTATTGTTATTTTAACAACTTCATAATTTATTTTAATATTTTCAGTTCAAATATAAAAGGCTACTAACCTGGCATAAGAAAATTGTTTTTAAGAAATTTACAACTTGCATGGTTAATGTTTGCTGTAGTACTAAACTATACGATATTATGATTCGATTTGTTAACACATTGTTCAAAATTTCTTTGTATAATATATAGATTTGTTATTAAATTAAAAAGGTTATTGCCTCGCCTGATACTATTGTGAAAATATCTGTCTGGTAATGGGCATTAGTGTGTGAATTGTATACTGATAAGAATAAAAATAAATCTTTTTTCAAGTTCATCTCACAAAGAATAAATTAAAGTTATTTGATATAATAATTACGTCCTTTTAATTATTTCCCGATATAAAAATATTATTTTTTTATTATTTATTTTTATCTCAATTAGAATGTTTCGAAATGTTTAATTTGTTTCAACAGACAGTTTTGTACTTGCACTGCTGTTTGTCCAGGTGTAAATCCAGATACATTTTTACATTGATTAACAATTTCATTTGCTTCAAAGATACTTAAATGTATAGCAGGACCCGTACTTCCTACTTCAAGAATTATAGCTTCCCTTAAGGATCTTTCGATGGTATCAAAAATAATTTTGCCTTGTTTATTTTGGTAATCATAGATTACAAACGAGCAAGCCAAAAACGTATTGTAGTTTGCATTGCCTGACATGACATAATTTCGCCCTGCAATCTCTCTAAGAGGTTTTCGAGTTAAATCGGTTACAACTTGAAGTGCAGTGTATTCTTGGATAGTTTCTTCTGAATGACCCACTGACATAGGTATACAATGTCTAATCCGATTGTCGATTGATGTCACAGAGCTGGCTAAATACAGTTGAACCTAAAATATAAAAATAATACAAATTCTTATTTGTAGATTTGACACAAACTGATCTTATAAATAAAACATGAAATAATTAAGACTTGACACTTCATTAATAAAAAACTATTGGAAAAACTTCAGTACCTATGTACATATATAATATATGTAAGTCAACAAGTGCTTAATTAGTAAATCGGAAATTAAATCAAATTATATGTAAACTAATTTTTTATATTTTTTGATTTAAATGTTTTCAATATAAATTATTGCTAAATTCCAACCGCTATATGCTATGGATATAACTTACTGATGACCTTCGTATTGATATAAATTAATATAATATTTTGTATTTAAAATGCGCCGTGTTTTTCAAACAATTATTATTAAAGAAAAATCTAATTTTCTCGCGAAATTTACAAAAAAATTAATACAAAACAAAAACTTAATAATACCAATATTTCAATTTCCACAAATATAATTTAAAAAAATTACTCAAGCTAAAGGAATAAAAAATTTATACGCATAAAATTCACTGTAGTGCAAAGTTCCGAATTTTACATTGAATTTTCTACAATTAGGTATAATTCACGAAAAATGTAGAATGTTTTTCTATACAGTTTTCCCATATCTTTATGATGACCTTAATCTTGTTAAAATGTCAAAATCATAAAATTAGAAGATCACGTATATTTTATTAAACATTTTTAAGGCTCCTTAGAATGATCGCGCGTTTTTAAAAAGAATTTGAAATACATAAAAACGCACGCGCTTAAAAATGCTATCATAGGTATCTAGCATTTTACCATATTTTTGTATTTATAGGTGTATACTCACCGAAATTAAAAAAACTGACGTAAACACTGTAAATTTCATTTCAAATAATTTTTGAAATATAAATTCACACTAATTAATTATTATAAAAGTAACGTATAATGCGTATTATGAACTAATGCGAAACGCACCACGAGATAGTCCATTAGAGTATAAATAAAAGTAACAATAATTACTAAATTCTTACATAATTGTAATAATTTTGATTTATTTCAGATTTGTAATTATCTAATCTTGCAGTATTTTTATTAACTTATATGACCTGGTTAACTAAAAGTAAATTTTGTTTTTACGAAACATCCTAGAACATAAACAATTTTTTTTCAATTTCAGAACATTAAAAGAATAATATAATTACACAAAATGAGGTGAGTAAATAAGTAACAGTAAATTTAAATGTTGAAATTTAAGCGGTAGGAAAGAAGTTACCCATAACCTGCAGAGATGGCGAATCCAGCGCTGTGAAAAACGAAATTAAGTCTTGAATAGTGCATCATGACACGGGGGTTTGGCTTAATAAACCTGAACTGAAAAGTAAACTTTTTCCAATAAAACTAGCTTCACCAAACGAAAGAGGACATTAATACAAGACTTTTAAGGTGAGGTAAAATTTTATAGGTCTTTTATTAAGCCCACAATTCAATTTTGAAGTTCACGAAATTGCCATAGAAAACATTAATGGAAGCGAATTATTGCGTAATAATTAAATTTAGTTTAGTTATCGTTTGTGCATCCAGCCTTCGGGTGTTCTGTAATTGAGCGTCGGCTCAATTAAACATAATTTCATGTTTTGCCACATTTAAGGATGTTTTTAATAAGTTTAACCTCTTCTAGAACCTCAGAAGTACAGCATGAAACCTACATGGGTGGACTAAGAAGCGTAAGCTCGCGGTTCAAACCCTGATTGCACTAGATACACTGCTGTGAATAAATAGTCCAATATCGATCTATGGACTATGGGGAAGGCAACGGGAAACCACTCCATGAATTATGCTCTTGAAAATTTATCTTGACTTTGGTCAGTTATCAATATAATACCGCGTATAGTTATACTGGGTGTAACAAAGTTGCAGTTCTCAAAAAAGAAATAAATTTATAAATAATTATTGATGTTATCGCTCTAATAAAATACGTTCGAAAGAACGACCCTATAAAACACTTTCTGCAATATAAATAACAAATGGATTAATACGAAATCAACAAATAAAATCTGACGGCATAAACAAAGATCTTAGCTTGATGGATGCTATCTCTCTTGAAGAGATGAGCGTTACGACTGACATGATGTTTTCAAGATGTCGTCGGAAAGATTATGGTACTTTAAGAAAGTGTAAAAATAAACGGACGGATAACCTTTCAAAGAAAAATTAGATAATTTCCTCAAAAATGGCTTACAAAAACCGGTGCAGAAAATATATCTATAATACAGAATCACACACCCAAGGAAAGCTCCAGGCTACGATCTAGTAACTAGAGAAATATTGAAAAATCTACCAATAATAAGCATCAGGCTGATTACAATGATCTTGAATGCTATATTTAGACTTGGATACTTTTCAATACAATGGAAGGTTGCACAGGCAATACTTACTCAAAAACCTGGTAAGGACTCTGGTAAGGACTCTTTAGAAGTAACATTGCACCGTCCTATCAGTCTCTTACCCACCTTCTCTAAGGTTTTTGGGAAACTTCTTTTGGAAAAACAAAAACTCCTTTTTGAAGAACGAAAATTAATTCCAAGCCATCAATTTGGTTTTCGATAGGGTTTGGCATCAAGCCCTAATCTACAAAATTAAACTCAGCTTTCCTCACCCGTACTGCAGAATCTTTCCCAGATAGCACGCAAGCTTACAGCAAGCTTGATTTTGAATTAATTTTCGCTTGTTCGTCAAGCTTGACATGCCAAGCTTAGACCAAGGTTACTGCAAGTTTGAAATTGTAGCATTTTGTAAGCTTGACGTGGCAAACTTATGTCAAGCTTAATTCAAGCTTAAAATTAAGCAAACCCGATTTCTTTCGAGTCGGTAATGCCTTGAACGGTTCGGTGGACAGGCGCATATTTATGTGACGCATATCTACATAGCGCAAGCATTTATTTTGTGTGGCTATGGCGTTGAATTTTGTTTTATCATCATTTGTGCTTTGTACTCCAAGAGATTTAATTTAATATTTTTACTTTACTGTATCGTGTGTCGGGGTTGAAAATAAAATTTTAATTTATAGAAATTTTGAAGTGCGGCTCTGTTCATTTGATAGTTGCTATCTTGAGACCAGAAAGCACATGATCTACAACTAAAATTTTAGAAGGTATTTTCGCTGGTTGATTGTTGGTTGTAGAGATTCCTAGATGTGCCGTTTGTACGGAAATTTTGGTATTTTTTTGCCGCTCCGTAATTGGGATTATTTTGTGCAACGTGGATATTTGGATATTTTTTGACTCAGCATTTACCAAGTACTTGCCTTCGTTTAAATTATACCCTCGATTACACCAACTACGAGGTAAAGTTCCATTTTTTGCAAATATATTTTCTCAAAGAGAAAATTTTTAAGGTCCTTACATAGGTCACCAAGTTTCCTTTTTGGGACTGTTCGATCTCGTGGATATAAGATTTGGTACCTTTCGCTTTGTAGTACCATTGTGGTTTTACGCATTTTTGTTTTTTTTGGAATATTATTGGTGCCGTATATGTTCTATCAGGCTGTTTTATTTGGAAACTTCATTTGGAGGAAAATTAATATTTAATCTTCGGACAATCAACATCGAAGTCTGTTGAAGGAGATAAGTGTTTTGTGCTGTCTTTTTGTTGTTTGTGATAACATTGCGTAGATATTGCGCTAAAATTTTGATTTCGAGTTGGTTTTTGTTATTCAATTTTATGCTTTGTGCAGATATATAATTTTTTAAGCTTAATATAAATTGATAAGAAGCTTGAACAACAAGCTGGTATAGCAAGCTTGACGTAAGCTAGTCAAAACAAGCTTGATTCAAGCTTACAAATTAAGCTTGATGTAAGTTTGCAAATCAAGCTTGATTTAATGTAAGCTTGATGTGCAAGCTTGAATTAGGCTTGAAAAGTGTCAAGAAAAAATTCAACGCTTTCAGTAAAAAATCCTGCGCAGTATCTACAATGCACCATGGTATATTCTAAATCAGACGCTTTATTGCGACTTAAATATCAAAACCGTCAACCAAGAAATTTTCTCTATAATCACCAAGTACCAGTTACGTCTAGGTGACCACCCTAACACATTTACCAAGAACTTACTTATAGCTCCCCGAGTTGAGAGAATGAAGAGAATTGACCCTCTAAATCTGCTCCAAAGAGAGCGATTAATTGGGTTTCTGTCCGGGACTTGCTTTTAGTACTCTTCTGATGGTGCCACATAGTATGTATTGGAAGCTGTTAAGTTTATCTTGAATATTCATATTTTGTCATAGCTAATGTCACATCCGAGGTACTTAAAGTGTGTAACTTGTTCGATTGGTTTATTGTCGATTATAACTTTGGATTTTATTGTATGTTTTCCCAAAAGGCCATCACTTTTGTCTTATTGGTTGATATTTTACAATTAAAATCTTCTGATATCTTATAAAATTTGTATATTGCGTTTTGCAATTTGTCCTCGTTTTTCCCAATATTATTTGGTCGTCCGCGAATAAAAGTGTGTTTATGTGGCTTTTTGGTCCTATTTTTATTCCTTTGGGAGCTTGTTCAACCCATATTCGTAAGATCTCCTCCTCATATCTCATACATATACTATTGTGGTTTTTCGTGAAAGGACCCCTTTCCGAAATTCCGTTGCAACACCAAAAAAATTAACCCAGTTGTCTAGGATTAATCAGCGGAGAGCTATGAGACTTACCCAGTAGTGAGTTCTAAGGTTCGCAGCTCTGAAAATGAATAAATGTTCGGCGACCACAGCGCAATTAAAACTCAAAATATTTAAACGTGATTTCAAAATTTGCTTTATTTCCAAACCGATTTTGGGACAAAATTCCAAATATGCCAGATGGTGTATTGTGTTTTTGCTTGGTAATTGAAATTTAAATTTAAAATTTGAAATCATTTGCTGAAATTTAAACCACCAAACAATTCTGTGTCTTGTGTAAATCTTTACAATGGTAATAATTTTTAAAATAATTATTCAAAATGTTTTAACACAAATAAAATTTTATTAAATTAGCGCACAAATGTTTAACGACTGACCTTATTGTCACTCCAGGTGTTGCCCTAATGCTGGCACTTTCAATTATCCAATTCAAATCCAAAACTCGTTGACTCGTACAAGTAAAACTTTGATAATTCCAAATAGCTCCTCTTTTCGACTCCAATACAAACTTAATGACTCGCTGCACAAATCAAACTTGAATAATCCCAAAATGGCTCCTCTATCAAAATTATTCATTTGCTATCTTTGCAGATTCGATAAATCCAACCAAAACTTTGATCAATTCGCAAAATAAAACAGACGACCCCGTCTTCAGAAGGCACTATCACAAACTCAAAAATTTACCGCTTTCACGGCAACGCAAATCAAAAATCTCAAAATTCACGTCCTCCAACTGACGTGCATACGGTCTGCAGTTCCCAGACCAACTCTCCTTCTTTTTCTTTCTTTTTCAAATTGCCAACATTCAAAACACTCTTTTCGTCTTCAAATTTTAAATTTTATCTTGCCATAAACAAGCGGCGCGCAAATAACACTAATGTCAAATAATCACACTGTCAAATTCATCAAAATAAATCATAATTTTGTGTAAAAAGGTGTTGAAAGTAACAATATTTTGGCATTCTTGTTGGCACAATAAAACAAATTAATTTTGTTGATCTTCAAATTGATCAATAAATCGAAATTCTAAAAAAAAAACATTTATTCTTTCTTGCAGTGACGAGAAACCTAACACTACTGGTAAGAAACTAGTAAAAAACCATTTTTTTGTATTTTTGAAGTTTAATTTCAAAATATCACCACAATACCTATAGATTGAATATCACGATCATGACATCGCTGTCGTACACCCTGGTGGACCGTGATGGTTTGTTTTCCTATGGCTATTTTTATTCTAGTATTTTGATAGAGAGATTTTGTTGCTCTGATAAATTGCTAAAAAGTAAGCCACTGAGCCTATTTCCACTGTGTTTCTACCTTCATTTATTGTCAATATTATATTTTATTATCCTATTAAAGACAGATTGTAATATTCTTGGATGTTAATACAAAAAATATAATTCAGAATGTCCAAATATATTATTATATCAAGTTTTTTGCAGAAGCAGTGCTTAAAGCGTTTGAATTTCAAAAACTAATCGAATACTGATCCAAAAGGTGGTATTGTTACATATATAAAGTTGACACAGAAAATTATCCAAAGCAATAACCAATAAAAATTTCAAATACATACTTACTTGGATTGAAAATAACTTCGAGTTCAATCAAAAATTGGATCATTGGAACCGTGATTGGAACGTAGAACCAAGTGCAAATAGACTAATGTAGTCGTAATTCTAGTAGTGACTGTGTCATTCAAACACATTCGTTTTTATATCGTAATAAATTGTTTTGTATCGAATTCTTGAAATTTAATTTAGAGAATAAATTTTGTTTTAGGTTGTCTTACCATCAGCAGCTAATGTGATATGACAAAGGCTTGAAAGCATGCATTAGAAGGCTTTATTTCTTTTAAGTTTTGCGGTTTGGTTCAAAGTGATGCGCTTTTATCACATGATAGTGTATTCCTAGTATACTACATCAATGATCCTTGTCAGCGCCAGATAGGCAATCAAAATCAAAAATTGTAGCGACACAAAAACTATTTGTTTTCAGTAAGTTCTCAAATAGGTTACGTTTGTATGGGTAACGTACAGGTATGTATGTACAATCTGTACAGGTCAAACAAAAGATATGTAAATAAAAGACCCGGGGATCCTGGAAGTATAGAATACCCCAATATACAGTATAACTCTCAGTGTAACTATATCTACATGTTTTTTAAGTATGTTGTGTCTCCCTATAAGAGGAGATCCCCATTTGTACAATTTTTACTTTTACCGAAAGTTAATTGGAGTTTTTAATATATTTATTTGGCGGTTTATTGAAAATAATAAAGAGAGCATAGAAAAATTATATTTTTGCTTTTACTATTTTTGTGTAAAATTGAAATACTAAAATATTGGCATATGCTTGCAGATTGGGGAATCTCATTGGGAACATCCCAATTTTATGATGGGCTAATCCTCTTCTGATCATTGTGTATCTGTCCATGTAACTGAATAATTTGCATAATCTACCATATACTATCTTCTACCTAGTTAGTTTTTACAATAATAGAGGTTCTAAATATATAGGATTATAGTTTTGTAATAAGAAAAATTTTTAATTCTTAATTCCTAATTACAAATTAGGGAAAGTATTTACCATAATGTAGGTAAATTATCTGAATACTTCTTTTAATCTCAATTTTAAGTTGAGGTTTAGTGAAGACGAGAAGATCTTCACTAAAGAAACTTCTGTACAATGTACCAAATTAAATCTAAATATACATAGGTATATTTTTAAACCTTTGGTTTTTATCTGAAGAATTAAAAAACTAAAAATATCGGTTCGAAGCTTCCAAAATATCCTTCCTACACATTCATCTTCCACTATTACCATACCTACGGCAAAGAACAGATTTAAAAAAATAAAATTTATTTTGTTTTATTATTACAATAATAATCCTCACATTTTGTTATAGTAGTAAACTTATTTGCATATGTGACTTATTATAAAAATTTTACATAATATTATATTATGTAATAAATAAATAATTGCAGGTACTATGTAAAATTAATACAATTCTACAGTATAACACGTCATAACTGTAAAATTATATTTTTGCTTTCTTGTAAATTGTACATGAGATACAAAAAAGCGTTTTACTTTAAGTCTAAAATTATTTAATTGTCATGGAAGTTTAAGTGGGAGTCAATCACTTGTAATTATTGAATGATTCAACTTAAACCTTCATCACAATTAAGTAAGTTTAGACATAAAGTGTTTTTATAGGATTTTTAAAGTAAACCCTCGATAATTAATTTTCTAAATACTGCATTTACGTTCACATCAATATTGCAAAATATTGATTTTAAAATGCAATATTAAAAATTAGTTATTATTTTGTAATTGAAGCTTTAAGAGGCAAAAACAGCGTTAAACAATGTTTTTTAAATTATTAATTTAATATGATTGTGACAACTGACAAAATGTCAGTTCAAAATACTGAAGGTAAAGAAATCCACAATTTTTTCTTTCCAACAGAAGACACCATTGTTACCCGAAGGTAACACTGATGAACATTCCGAATGGTATACTATTTCCGAAAATTTTTTATCTCTATGTTCATTATTTAATAAATTATGTATCCTAAGTTTTGTTAACAATATAAATCCTTCGTTCTTAACAATAATGAGAAAGTTTTTCCGACACATCTGCATAGGGTGCAAAATCAGCGTTAGCTTCTTCGTTTTTAAAAAATGTACAAATTAATTTGAAATTTTAAATGGTCAACTTGTAGTTTAGTGATGAAAGTAACAACTAGTATACAGTAAAATATGGTAATCTGACCCATGTGCTAACTATAGTGGTTATTAATCTTTTATCTCAAAACATACTTTTTGAATAATTCCTTCGTTTGCACCCAATACTTCAATTCTATGTTAGCCACTCCAACTATCTATTAAAATTTTCTAGCTTATTAAATATACAATTTTGTAGCCGCACTGCTTTCTGCCCGTGAGATGTACCATCAACATTTAAACATGATTTTATTGACGATTGAGCCATTCTTTGAGCTAAATCGGAAAAACTGATATCGTTATCAATCTGATACATCAAAAATTCGTTAAAAAATATCTCCAATTTCTTATAGTTGATTTCACCATCTTTGTCTTGAAATCCTTGTTTCTTCCATGTACAACTAAAAAATTCATTATATTCCTGATCGTTTTCTGTAGGAAATAGTTGTGCATTAAGTAATCCCATTTTAATTCTATCCAAATTCAATTCTTGCAAGCATTTTTCTTGTTCAGCGTCGAAAGGCAATAATGTATCAAATGGAAGAGAGTGAACAGCCATCTATAAAGAAAAAAGCGAATTAATGTCTGAATAAAATTTAAATAACTAATCAATTGATTAATTATTAATAGATGTCCCTCACTTATATGCCCGTATAACTAAGTACATTTACTATTCTTTTCATTTTCGTTGTCTTAACTTGAACAAATAAAAATAACGAAAAAAGTTATAGTATAATTATTAGATACTTTATCTTCATTTTTATTTAATTATCTGAGTAGTATGAAATAATATTTTGAAGCAAGATGATACGTAGAGTAGTTACACAATTATTTTAGGTACACACGATAATTTTCGTTAAATAAAAGAAACATTATAATACTATTAAATTCTATATTAATAAATAGATAATAAAAATTTGATGTTGAAATTGAGTTCTGGGCATAGTAATTATTGTAGTAGCATTTCAATAGATTTAATAAATTGATATTATTACACATAAAAGAAATTATGTTCCTACAAAACAAAACAGTCCTGTTATATTTTAATTATAATTATTTAAAAAATACATAGACATACCTTGAAAATATTTAAAATAATAAATGCAAAAATATAGGCCCTCATGTTTGCGTATTTCAAAACTTTCGAATTATAACTAAATGAAATTTTCTATATTATTAAGTATTTATAGTGTCATGAAAGTTCAGATAACCAGATTAATCGAGAAATAAGCATGACCTGATCATTAACACAAAAATTTAAAAACACTATTTTATACACATAACAATTTATTATCATTAGAAGTACATATAGTATACGGATGTACATCTTCGGATCGTTCTTCACAGTAAGTAAAAGTTTAGGTACATTCCTAACTTCACAATGTATCTAAATATCGTCTGTACACAAGCTTTGTTTAGGTACACTCTGACGTCATACAAATGTTGTAAGTTGAGATGGAGGAAAGACTTTATTTCCCAGCACGGCATATCAGAGCGAATTACATATTACAATCATAGGTAATCAAGTTGATTGAAGAATGATAGCACAACAAAATTGCGCAATAACTCAACATTTTATAATTTTTATTATTATTACCATAATTAGGACCTAGTCCTAATTTAAGAAAAGAAGATTACCATAATATGGTAAAAAAATTCTTTTTCTTAAATTGTAAATGGAACATAGGTATTTATAATTTATTATGTTATAGGAACACAGTAATTGTCATAATAATTTCTTACGAAAAGAACTATATTATATGAAATTAATAATATTAAAAAATATGCATTTTGTACAAATTTGCAATACTTTGACTGACTGCCACGTGGTAGGAAATATTCAAAGTACAATAATTATTTATTTATTATTTTAAAAGTTATTTAAATATTAATTTATATAAATTTGTTTAGATTTTTGTAATTTATATCTACTCCATATTAGCAAATCCTTGATAAGACAATTGGAAGATTTGTTATTTAACCTTGAAAATATACATAAAATATAATGAGTAGTTAATAATAAGTAATGCCTAAAATTTTAATTTATCATATAATATGTATATTGTGATTGAAATTGTTTCTATTATTTATTTTATGAAATATTAAGTCAATATTTTCGCTTTGTCTCTAATAAAGTAATTTTAACTAATTATAAATTTAAAAAAAATAATAAAAATAATTAAATTTATAAATTCAAAAGTCCAAGTGATATAATATCATTTAAATTAATAGTTTAAACTTGCAAATGCTTTGCCCCGTTACAATCTCAAGCATGTTCGACCCAATAAAGGATATTTTCTGTTATCACGTGGGTTACATTTTAAAAGTATCAAAAATTTGTTATTGTACCTACATATTTAAGTAATACTCTGGTGTCATATCTCGAGTGATTTCGAGTTACAAAATTGTAATTAAGTGAGTGACAGAGTCATCGATAAATCTCCATAGAAGAGCTACTTAAAATGAAAAATAAACAATCTAAAAAAACTAACTCTTTCCAGCTTAAAATTGTTTATTAGAAAAATTGGTACGGGATATGGACAAAACTGTAGCTTAATTAGACGGGGAGTGGCGGTACGTACCGATATTCATCGTAGATGAGAAATAAATAAAAGACTAACGTATCAAATCGAGAAAATGCCAATTATCAAGCAATTGTGGTTGATTTTGAAAAACAACCAAAGGTCAATAATGACAACTTTTTCATTGTTAATGAGAAAACTAAAATTAAAATCAAGCTGTCGAGAGAGATAATCAGTGACAGAATTTGGTAAAACCTGCACATTGTCAAAATTAATAATATATGTAGATACCACTGCGACGGAGCAGTGGTTATTCAGCCTAATAATGGAGTCGACTGACTACTTTCCGGGGCACTAAAGAAATTATGGATTTATCTGTTTAGAGTTTCCAACTACGTCTCAACGGTTACGGAAAACCAAGCATGCTGAAAAAGTATTTAATGTAAAAGAACTATCAATTGATTCTGTAAATAACAACACTCCTCCGGAAATGTCCTTATCAAAAAGTGATACTAGGTAAAAGTAGAAGCTTTGCAGTAATAAAAATTAAACATTTTTTTGGTATTCTAAAAGTTAGTCAAAGTTGTTCATATTTATGGCGACAAGAGTGATTCTGCAAATTTTATCAACTTATTTTCATCATACCGACTCTGATCAAGGTGTTTGAGGGAATTCTTTTATTTTGAAGAAAAGAGATATTATAATCCATTCTAGTTTGCAGGAAAGCCAAACCAAACGCGTTAGATGTCAGTGGCTTGTGCCGGGAGGTGCCAAAAGCTTTCGAAAATGGAGAATACCTAGACGCTCATTTTTACGACTTAACAAAGGCACTTGACTGTGTATTTAACATACAATTTAACAAATTTATTAACAATAATAAATTTTTATTGTATAATCGGAATATCAATCCAGGTAGCAGCGTACCGACATTTTGACGTAAATTTTTGGTGATCGTAAGTCGTCGACGTCTATAACCTGCAAATAACGTCAATATAACGTGACACTTGTCACCAGTTTATGACTGATTTACTATCACGTGAATTTCACGTCTTATTATTGTGTTGTTTAGAATATAAAGTTATAAAATCCCCTAAGTTGCTGCGGTTTTTTTTATTATTGTGAAATAAAATAAATATAATTATGAATTTTAAAAATTATTTACGTTATTATGCGTGCAACAAAGAAAGGTCGTATATTACATGCTCAAGAGAAAGAAAGAACGAGTTATGATTTTATTACATCGCATACATAAATTGATTTTCAAGATAAAATTTAAATTTTGGTTTTATTCAAATGTTTGAAAATATTTTCTTAAAGTTTCAAAAAACAAAAATACAATATTGCCTATTGATAAAAGGAAATATATTAAAAACGTAAACGTAAAACTGCATTAAATCAAAGTTTTTAAAAAAACAATAATTTTTATAAAACTAAAACAATGTTTATTATAAAAAGTTATGTGGTTAAAATTAATATATTTAAATGTAATTATTTTAATTTAGAAACATATTTGTTTATCAAAAATATACAGGAATTTTTTTATTTTGAAATGTTAAAAAAATAAAATTTTGTCGATAGTAAAGCTTGCTAATTCAAAATTATTAAGAGTATAAATTTATTTTCTCTTATCTAATACGTACAATCTTTATTACAAAAGTAATAAATAATTCAAAATGTATAATAGTTATTTACATAAAGTCAGGAAAGTGATTCTTTACCTGACTAGGCGACAATATTGAGTACGAGGCCGCGTAGCGCCGAGTACTAATCGTCGCCGTGTCAGGTAAAGACACTTTCTTGACGTGTATGGAATACTATTTTTCTGAAATCGCGAGATTAATCGAATTCAATAGTTTGATTTTTAGTTATGGCTAATCACAATTAAAATTAAATAAAATCAAGTAAGGCGTATTTCTGCTGTTGCCATAGTTTTGATAGCCTGATCCTGCAATGACAGATGACGATGTGTTGTAATATTATAATATCAGAGTGGTCTGGCCTTTACTGCGTGAGTCCGGTAATGGTTTACTTTCCTGCGCCGAAAAGTTGCAGTAATTGATCAAGTATGGCCAATTTCAGAAAACAATTATTAAACATTTATAAACCGTGTACTAGTGATTTATAGAGCAAAAGGAACGTTATTTAAACGTCTGTATGTCACGTCTTTTTCACGTTTTGGTCTGTGACATTTTATGGTCATTTTCGCGTCATTAAAACGTCGATATATTCGTCATTCGACGTCAACTGATCACCAAAAATTGACGTCAAAATGTCAGCACGCTTGTTTATGGGAAATATGAATAAGACGCAAATTTGGATAGGTTTTCACGTCTTAATTCATTTATTATTTATGACGTAACGACGTCTTTCGTGGAAATGATAATACATTGATTTATTAGGGTGGAATTTAAAACTCCTTTATTCTAAATTATATTCCTAATTTAAAAGACCATGGTCGAGATGTAGACCTCTTGTCGCTTTCTTTGCCCTTCTTTAATGTAGGAGGTATAGCAGCTTGTTTATTCGGGGTTACTTTTGATTAATAATAAAATTGATAGCACAAGTACAACAGGATATTTAAATTATCTACAGTAATTTATTATTTAATTTAGGATATCACAGGTCAGGTTACACAATTCTATTTATTAGATTATATTTACAAGATAAATAAAATGATAGATTTTAACATAAAGAAGATTAAATAATGTGTTCATATTATATCAAGTTAAATAAATAAAATATAGATGAAAACTATTCGGTTACGTTTTACAAACGTAGAAAGATGAAAGGACATAGAAACTTGATGCAATAGGGAATTCTAAACATGGCGCTAGTTTGTTTACTTCGGACGGTTTAATTTGGTAATACTTTAGTTCTGTAATTAATTGTTCAATTAATTAATTAAAATAAATTTCTCGGACAGATGGTATATATCGGCTATGTTTCTAACAACAGGTGGCAAAACAAATTGAAAACATCTTTAAGGTAAGATTTGAATGTGATTTATTGATTGGTATTGCTGTTCACAATCAAAGTTTGATTCTGTGTTTTGTAAGGATAACTATTTGGTAGCTGTTTTATGTAACTTATTCCGTGACGTAAAGACATCTTTGAAATTAATTTAGATCGTGGGATTAAACAAGCTTCTGCGATAAGGTGAATTGGATATCAAAATCCTGATTCAAGATCTTATTGGGTGTCATTAGGTGTAACATTGGGTAAGCCTTTCTTATGTCAACATTATTAAAGAAGTTCATTAATTGTTAATATATTTCATTTATAAAAAAAAATTACAAATGAAAACTGTTTAATCATTTTTCTTAGAACTCACTGTTTTTGAAGACCTTCCCATTACACAGCATATAATTTTACATAAACAACGTATCACTGTAAATATTATAAAAATGATTAAAAATAAAATTAAACCCAGCAATGCAAAGACATCAACCAAATAATATTCATACCAGTGCATGTTTATGGATTGTGCTTGCAAATGTTTAGCATCATACTTTAAAACATATTCAACCCAGTAGATAGCAGTATCTAAAGGACGAGACTGATGATCTCTAAATATCGATGAAGCTTTCTTCATATTTGTAGCATACCTACGCAAAAATGTTAATTATAATTCTACGAACAATCAAAAGAATTTACTTAGGGTTAGTGACTACTTCCATAATAGCATCAAACAGAGTATCTTCACTCATATCTTCCATTTTAACAGATACTGCATATCCATTTTCCACACTTCTTTGAATATTGACAAATTGGTCACCAAAACATGGAATTCCCACCATAGGTACTGAAAAGTGAACAGATTCCATTGTACTTAATATTCCTCCGTGAGTTACAAAGGCCTTAATATTTGGATGAGCTAAAATTCATTTTGTAAATAAAACTTCAATAAACAAAAATCAGTGCTTACCTAATATATCGGTTTGAGAAAACCATTTTGAAATTTTTAAATTACTTGGTAAATTGGTAATACTTTCAGATTCAAATTTCCACAATACCTTCAATTTGAGTTTTCTAAACGCATTAATAATTTGATTAAGTTTAGCTTCAGGTAAATCAGTACTTTTAAGAGTTGATCCTAAACTGAAATAAATGAATCCTTCTTTGGCGTTATTTAAATATTCCATTAATTCTTCATTCAATTTCTTAGGTTTTCAATATGTATTCCTGCAATTGGAATCATATTGGGCATGTATGGTCTAGGACTTTCAACGATTGGGTGTGAATTGACCAACATTAAGGATACATTTTTACGTAATTCGTCAAGTGAAGGAGCGTTTGGAAAATATTTCAGCATGACAGCTTTCTGAATTGGATCATTCATAAACTTGTCTGATATTTCCATGGGTATTGAAGAAAGGGTATTTTTAAGACGTTGCATGAATGTCATTTTATCAGTAGTCACAACGAAACCATTCGGAACATACGAATACGGATGAGTATTTCCAGTTATTTTATTGGTCATAAATGAACAAGTCGCCACACTAACCGCAATAACCGGTGCGTTGTAATGGTGAGCTATTCCTAATAAACTTTCAGACAACATCAAGTCGATTATAACTAAATCAAATTTTCTGTTTGATTTTAGGAGATTTTGAAGATCTTTATTACTTAAGCACAATTCCAACATAGTGGTCGTGAAATTTCTGAACGCTTCCGTTTGTTCAGACATGCTTTTGTTTTGAGGATTAGTCATGGTAGCCACTAACGGACCTGTCAATAAAATCTTTAAGTTTATCTTAAGAATGAGTATCAAAAGTTTACCGTCTTTAATTTGTAAAATTTCTTTTAAAAAGATATCTTCATAGTTCTTTACTGGTGTTTTCAGTGGGAAAGGGCTAGCCATAGTGACTTCGTGTCCCTGGTTCGCTAGTCCTGTCAAAAGTGCTTTTCCTATGGTATGATGGCTATGACTTGGCATGTGGAAAATGCCTAATATTTTCGCTCCATGCACGTTTGCGAAAATAATGGTTAAAATCAACACTTTAAGACACATTTTTTATAGTTATATAATATATTATGTACTATGTTATGTATATAATTTTTTGTGTAATATAGTGAATAGTAATGTAATACAGGAATAACTGTCGTTTAAATAAAGCTGAAGTTTATCAATATTAGATTAGATTACTAGAATTAATCGAGTACCTACTCTTTCAAATTTTACATGAAAGTATTTTTTATTGTAAAGAGCAGATAATGTTATATCTAAAGTACAAAATTAAAATGTTTATATTAATTCAAGTAAATTTAACCAACTAATAGTTGGTAAAAAATTATTGTATTTTATAAATATTTAATTATTGTTTAATGAAATGGTAAAAGCAAAGATTTGCCGATTACATAATATGTAGTATACTCCAGTTTAATTGAACAAATTGAGCAGTACATAGAACATAATTGGATAGCACACCAGCACTTGTTAAGATAGAACGGACAATACTGGTTTATCTCAACTAATGCTTGATTACAAACCCATAGGCTAAATATTACGTGAATCCCAAATGAGGTGGAAGACCAAGGACGTTACAGATCACAAGTTGAACACATGAAAAAATAATAATGTTTATATAATATACCAGTCAAGGGCGTAAGCCATTGCGAAAACTTATATCTCTGTATTATTAAAATTATTACATCTTCTATAACTATGTACTCCCCCCTCGGCAAATAATAATTAACTTTATGAGAAAATTACCGAAAGTTGTACACTTTTTTTTTATAAATAAGTTAATCAAAACTTAGAAAAAGTTTGGAATGAGAAGTTAAAATAGTAACTATTTTTATTTTGTAGGTGCTTCGTTGAACCATGCTTAAAGTGAATTATGCTGTACTACTAAATACATTTCTCTGTAATTATAATTGTATTGTATAATAACTTGCAGTAATTATATCAAGTGCTAAATTTCATATAACTCTCGAGTAATTGCATTGCTTGGATGATGTTGATAAGAGCTTATAGCGTTGATCTTATAGTGAATTTGTGGTTGCAATATGTGCATCAACAATAACAAAAAATTATAAAACACTCTTTATGTAAGCTAAACTTCTACAATTTTCTGTTGCAAATAAAATTGTTAAATGTTTATAATTATATTTCTAAAAATATTAAACAAATATTTGTGTACAAACTAAGGAATCGAGTTTTGCTCAAATTTTAAATAAGGATTATACGTTTAATCTATATATGGAGCGCAATTGAATGCAGCCGCTACCTCTAGTGAATAATATTGTAATTATTTTAGATAAAATATTATAGGTAGGCATCCAAAATCAATTTTTCATGGCAAGGTTGGAGAAATTCAATTGAGATGGTATAAAGATACTACTTATTAAAATATTATTGTATTATCAATAGAATTAGTATTATACATTAAAAGTTCTTTTGTAAATTCAAAATATTTGATTTTGTGCTATTATATCAAGTTTTTCACTTTTTGGATTTTTATTTTGCATAATAGCACTTACCACATTATAAGATTATCAACACAACCAAAATATACCTCTCACATGATTTTTTTGTTTCCTCTCTTCTTCCTGCGGCTTATCCGACAGACCAAGACATATTTTATTAATATATAAGAATCGGATGAAGGAATTAATTGGTGGATTATATTGACAAATTTATCATTATTGTCTACAATTAACTTTTTTCAAATATCAAAAATATATTACAAAATTTTGAGCTAGTAGAGTTTTAGTGAGCAATTATAGTAACTAATTATTATAAGCTTTTATTGAAAAAATAGAAATATTTTTTAACATTGTTTTGTATCTTTTTTTACTTGACTGTGTTACATGAAAAATGTAAATATTCAGAAATCTTAGGTATATTAATATTTATATTGCATAAAATGCATATTGATAATATCTACCAGATGAAAATCTATGTTATGATATGCATCGTGTCGATTTATTTATATTTGCAGAAATATTATATTTTTAACATTGTATCAGTTTGGTACATACATCAATGAACCAATTAAAAGTATTAGCATAAGCTTTCGACATACATATTACGGCACCATTAGACTTAATGAACCAACATTTTTGTATTTAAATATTACAATGACAATAAAATATGGAGACTGTTTTAAAATTTTATTTTCTCATCTAGAATGCTTTTTCAATTTTTTTATTTCAGTTCTTTATTTGTTTTACTATGTCTGAAAAAGTTGTCTTGCTATTATCGAACTGGAGGAAGCTGCTAATTCACCATAAAATTTAATTCAAAGTTTTCGTCTTCCACGTTTAACGGTCTTCAAAGCGATACAATACCGCGAATTAGAAAATTCTTTAAACCGCTTAGAAGAGGTCTTCCACGCACTATCAACACTCCATACTTTTGCAATTTTATCAAATGTTATATTAACCAAAATCCGCAAATCAAGATGCGCCATATGGCCAAAATAGCCAAAAAGATCTTAACAACTATTTGTACAAGCTCCAAAAAGCATATTTTTTTACAAACATAATGAAGCCCACATGACTTTAAAGTTGCATCTGATGCGGTTCTGGGCCAAAAATTACAAAAAATTCTTTTTACCATCATCGATACAATCATCACAATATTGTATTTGGTTAAAACAAATGCCTTCCGTAAAAGCTCGAATTGTTGTCAAAAACCTAAATCTGTTATGGTTTGGGCTGGATTTGACGCCGTGGGAAAGCTACGGCTGCTCAAAGTCATCAATAAATAGATCAAAGTGAACTAAGAAATTTATGACAAAGTAGTTCCTTCTTTCCATCACTATCCAAATAATGATTCGACTTTCCAATAAGATTCTGCCCAGGTTCATAAAGCGAAATCGAATCAACAATGAATTTGGGAGAAATTTCCGGATTTTATCGACGTTTTGTAATTGCCTCCGTATTTTTCGGATTTAAATTCTCTCGACTGTTTTGTTTGGTCATACTTGGAGATTAAAGCCTGCGCCATACCACATAAAAATTTGGAGTTATTACAAGCTGCCATTGTCAAGATCTGGGATAAAATGTATCGAATTGCTGCTAATAATTTTAATAAATATTTAAAGTTACGTACTGGTGCCCATAGAGGCTATTTTAAAAATTTGAAATTTTTTATTTAATTAACGTATTATTTACAAGTTTATAAAATTTTAAATTATTTAGAAATAATTGAAATTTAATCAGTTTTCGTATTTTATTCTGGCAAGGCAATATTCTTCAATATTTCTAATCTTCTAAGTTTAGCTATGAGAGTTAAATAAAATAAAATTTTGATTATTAGCTTTTGGAAATTATATACTTATTACCTATTCAAAACTTTGTTTTGAAAGGAAGCTTTAATTATAAAAACCAAAAAATTTAAAAGTAAAGCTTCAAATTGCTACATCCACTCGCTTTGAGCAGAATGTCTTTCCACTTTTGATACGCAATATGCTATTATTTTCCAAACATGTATTGTGTCGTTAATAGTGTAGAAGTTTAGATTAATTTGCTTGAAGTTTTGGTAAATTCCCTTTTACTGTATTTATGCAAAATGCAATATTTGCATAGCATTATACTGAGAATGTGTAAAGCATTCCTGCTTGTTTTCTCCACAAAATCTGCATTCCAGCTCCGCAGTCATCCTGATTTTCGTTGCAAATAAGCAAATCTCATCATTATTACTGTTGGTAATTGAATTTGCTTTCATTTAAGATTAAAGGCATTTTCAATAGTCCAATTCAACAAAATTATGGCTACGATCAAGCATCTTAACAATAAAATTTAAATTTTTTTGGAAATTTTTACAAAATTAAAGGAAATTAGGAAATTTTTACAAAATTAAAAAATAAAATTTTTAATAAAACTTTGAACCATCGGTTCTGGCAAAAATTTGGTTTTTAAAAAATTTTGTGAACTTGCTTATGATTATTTTAAACATAAAGTTAAACAAAACACTGATAGATTTCATTCTCACAAACAGATGTCCAAATTGAAAATTTAATTTCAGTACAGACATTTTGCCTTGTTTTTATGGCACTCCAAACTATAAGAGCATGGTCCTATACATTCTTCATCGGGATGATCATTACAATGTGGATCATCAGGTAGAACTTACAGTTTATATGAACTCCAAATCACAACACAGAAAATACAGTGTTCTTAACTAAGATCTGAATCCCCCTTTTCTAGATATAAAGTTTTGTTAAATTTATCAAGCCATGACGCTATTTTAGGTTGGATTTCACTTCCACAATCAATTTCAGTTTAGACAGGCTGAGTAGCAGGGTTAATATTAAACATTTAAGAAGTTTAATTGCAGATTAATCTAAAGTGAATTTCTCATCATTTAGTAATTACAATAGTGTTTTTGTAAAAATGAGTTCATCACGAACAAAAAAATGATCGTAAAAAAGAAGTTTAAGGTAAGTGCATTTTCAGATTGTTTTATTATTTTTTGAATTGGGCAGTTTAGTTCATTTTTTATACAAATTTTATTTATTTTATTTTAGGTATCTGGTTGTATTCATGAGTTTTCGTGCATTGCAAAAAATTTGCTTTTTACACTAAAACCGCTAAAATTATAATATTATATACTTTTATTTATCCATCCACCATGCCATCAACCAACTGTACATAGTACAAGTGAAGAGTCAGATATTCCAGAAAATTCATTTACTTATGTGCAGTCTTTAGATGATTTAACAAAACCATGTGAGCAAATTCATTTTTGTTAATTTAGATAAAGTAAGATAATAATTATTATTTTAATTTCAATCTTCAAAAAAAAAATCACCAAAGTTACACAAAGAAAGGTCAATGTTATTGAACGCTCGGAAAATCTTACATCAGAAGCACTGGAAGACTTGCTAAGAGGGGCAGCTCTAGCCTTTGCTAAACTGCAGAATGCAGTATCAAACTAAATTAAGAGATAATGATAAAAATGATTTTTGACGAATATTGTAAATTAGGCAATTCAGGCAATTTGTTAAAATTAAGGAACCCGAAGAAAAACGGAAACTTCGAAAGCCAGAAACGTAACAAATTAAGGGCCGAGATAATAAACCTGAACTCAAAAGTCCCTTTTTCTATAAAATGGCTTTACCAAACGAAAGAGCATAAACGCGAATTATTTATGGTTAGGATGAATTTAGTCGAACTTCTACTAAGGCCACAATTCAAATTTGAAAATTACAATTTTACATAATAAATACATGCAAGTGTGTTACGTCATTAAAGCCAAAATTCTATCACCAGTTAGCGTGCTGTGCTGGCAGTTGGCAGTAACTAGCGGTGGAGAGATACCAGTCGCTCCTTGATATCCGTCGGGTTAGCATCCACACTTTTTCGAGTTGGACCGTCATTGGGGATGTTTTAATAAGTAAAGTGTTTGTCAAAAACGCTTGTAGTACCCGGAGCAAAGCGTACGGTACGGAAAGTGGGTTTTGACAAACGCAACTACGTCAAGACT
The DNA here is from genome assembly GCA_036346125.1 of Lycocerus yunnanus. Lineage (NCBI taxonomy): Eukaryota > Metazoa > Arthropoda > Insecta > Coleoptera > Cantharidae > Lycocerus > Lycocerus yunnanus. Next base: position 3,026,239 of record JARFIX010000022.1, on the reverse strand, counting down.
GGGATTTACCTGAAAAGTGAATTTTTTTCGAAATTTGTTAACCAACCACAAATTTTATTTTTTATTTGTTAATTACACCCTTATCTTTCATAATTCGTTGTAAAAACCGAGATTATGGTATCTTTACTGTCGCCACAACCTATTTTAATTTCGATGGGCGGGGTTACAGTTCAAAAGAGCCAATGAGTAAATTGTATTGTAAATAAATTTTAAAATCGTTTTTTCCAAAATTTGTGAACAATCCGCAAATTTTATTTTTTATACGCTAATTAGACGCTCATCTTTCATAATCCACTTTAAAAATGATCAAAATCGGAGTTCAGGTTTCTTACCCGTTCCCCAAATTAATACTGTTTGGAAATTAAAGAATCAAGAACAAAAGTATGTTTTACAAAAACATTAAACATCGAGAATACTTTTCAAATTTTAAGAAAAACAGTCCAAGTATTTCTGGAATTTTTAGTGATATTTGACGGGGAAGAACTGTGTCCGTAAATAAGGCATCACAAGAGGAAATTCAAAAAATTGTCAGCCATATGAATTCGTTTCCATCATATAAAAGCCATTATACCCGGAAAACTAATGACAACAAGTCATTACCTGGGCATTTTAATTTGCGAATTTGGTACAATTTATACACAGAATCCAAAGAAAATCCAGTATGTAGAACTATTTACGGAGATTTATGAGATTTAAGAAACCATCAATAGATACTTGAAGCAAATGTGATACATTCCAGATGGAATTAAAAATGGCAAAACAAGATAAAATCGATGAAAAGCAGCAGATATTATGTATTATAACAAGCTGAAAACTTACAAGATATCTCCGGCTAGAGATCGAAGCGCTCAATCGGCTGTGCACCATACAATAGTTTCTAGGTTGATTTACAACTGGGTAATTAACACGTCATAATAAAATAACCTAAGAATATAATATTTAATAATTATATTTGCAAAAAGAAAAATGCTACCTGAAATACCACCTGAAAAACCAAAGCATAGATAATTGAAATAGGTGCATCTTGGTTAACCTTAATCGTACAGGGACATAAGATAAGTAATTATTTATGGTCGTACAGACACTTTGACCAAATCTAATTGTTAACTAAAGCTATCAAATTTATGTACTAAACAAATATTTATTATTAATATTTATAAATAAAATATTTATTAATAATAAATAAAATATTTATAAATATTATTTGTAAGCTTCAGCAATGGTTACTGCTGTCATCAGACGTTTAATAATAAATTAAATAATTTATTTATCAGTAATATAAATTAAATAGTTTAATAATTTACTTAACCTTTTAATTTTAAAAATCTATTATTTAATCTATTATTAATTTCAGAGGTTAATAATATATCATAATTTCTATATTTATTTTAAAATACCCACTATGTTTAGGTAATACCGACGACAAAATTAAATAAAAAAACAGATAAACAGTTATTTTAAAATTGAATTACTATCTAAATTAGATAGATAAACATTAATTTATAACAGATACGTTTTTGTCATAATTGAAAGCCAAAGAATAGGTAAATTATAGTTTAACTAAAAGGAGCACAAGTTCGATAACCGATTAGCGTAATACTACTGAATTGCAGATAAAACATCATAAATAGAAAGCTTGAAGTTAACTGTAATAACGCAGCATTTGTTCAATGTAGAAATTAAAAACGGTGAAGATAAACCGCTAAGACGCACTGTGTTTTATTGGTTCCACATCATGTTTGGTAACAAAGTTGAAAGAAAACGGATCTTTGCACTTCTAATGCTTGTCAGTCCGCCACAAGTAAATTAATTTGTCAAGATAAAGATAGTTTGATTATTAAGTCCCTCACCAGATCGTACATTATTATAGATGTGTGAAAGTTCACAGCAAAGATAATTTAAAGTAAAAATAGTTTTTAATAAAATTGTTATTATTCACTAATCAAGAACATTTTCCGAACAGTTTTATATAAAAACTTAGAAGGTACTACTCTGCGAAAAGTTAAGACAAGACTCATTGCCCGACAAAGGTAAAAACAGACTCTTCGCAAAAGTAGAGATAAAACTGTTCAAATCGGTAAGTTTACCGGCTTCTTCCAAAGTTACAGTAAGACAAGATACAGATAAAACGCTTCGTTGAGGTAAGAGAAGACTGTAACGAAAGTAAAGATAAGACTCTCAATTTCGGCAATAACGCCGTTTGTATGCCTTTTGGCAAATAGAATATGGTGTCAAATAAATTGGGTTTTTCGAAGTTAGTGTCGCAAAATGAGTGCAAACAACTAAGGAATGCCACAGAGTACATTTAAGGTTTAGGGGGGAAAGGCTTAAGGAAAAGATAGTCAAACAAATACCGACAAAAGGTGACAATTGGCACCTGGTCCTATTGTTCGGTTGGCGCCTTTTTAAAAACTTAAAAATTAAAGTTTGCATTGCGGCAGGGTCGTAATCCGATAAAAAAGTAATTTTTAAATTAAAATTATAACTTAAAGTAATGCGAGACGAGTTTCGTTACAGTATGTAGATCATTCCATGATCGAAATGCAAAATGATATACTACATCTATTTTCCATCTCCATGATTGGTTTCAATTATTTCGAGCCACCAGCACAAAATAAAAAGTTTTATGTAGTTGAAATTAGTGAAAACTGTTTTAAACTTCTGTCTAATATATAAATTCCTATATTTAAAAATTACTAAAGGAATGAACACTACACCAATCTACTACAATAATAAGTATTTACAGCAATTTGCACTAGAAAATCCTGGTTCAAGCTTAAAGTCCAGTGCACTTGTACAAGTCTTCAATGCAGTATGTTTAAATTGAAATTGCCAAATTGTCTCATAAAGCCAGGAGAACAGACAATTTCTAAAGATACCAGTAGTGATAAATGTTTGCCATGGCCCTTTTAAATCAGACCAGAATTCCAATTTTTTTAATAAAAAATTAGAAGTTTTTTTTCGCAAATTAAAAAAAAGCGGCAAATGAGTGCCAATTTTCGTTTTAATTCAAAAACAAAATTCTCCGGTAAGAAAACCGAAATATTTCAGTTAGCAGTTAATAATTAAATTCAACATTTAAATTTACACTTGTTTTGTTTAACTATTTAATATTTAACTTCTTGATTGAATTAATCGACATCATTCAATTTTTCAAATATGAATTAGGTTTTTAATTCTATTTTAGCCCATTTTGATCAAAATTACTAAATTAGTTTCCAATAATGTATTTGAAATTAAGTGAAAACTTTTTAAAACTTCTGTCTAATTATATAAATTTTAACATTTAAAATTACTAAAATGAACACTTACATCAATCTACAAAATTTAAGAAATATTTAAGCATTTCATAGAAAATCCTTGTGTTTTAAGCTTAAAAGCCCAAAGTGCACGAATGGCAGTAAAAAATTTTAAATTTTTGAAAAATTTTGGTCAAATTTTTTCTTCAAAACCATTTAGAGCTAGCAATTTATAAAGTACTGTTCAAATATTGCGCCTAAACTAACAAGTTGAAATTTAAAATTTTTTTGAATAGTGCTTTTTAAATTGTAAACTTTAAGTAAATATTTTGTGCAAACTTAAACAAATTAAAAATAAATTTCAAAATATTATATTTTGTTTAAAAATTTAATTAACTTGATGTAAACATACATATAATTAAATAAGGGTGGTAGTGACGCTTCAGTAAATAACATCAAAAACGAATTCTTTAAAATAAATTTCGCTTAATATATACCATAGTTTTACACAAAAATGTTATTACAAAATCGTCTCACTAAATTAGACACTAAAATAAGAAATTATTCAACTCATGAATTGGGTATGTGGGTTCTTTTGTATAAAATTTTAAATTAAAATTGTTTTGCGTTTTAAAAATAATTCTTTTAACCTTTTAGTGTGGAATTGAAAAAACGACTCTAACTTTGCTATATTGGGCTCAAACTGAAACAGGGACAAATTTGCGAAGACCAACCCAAAAATTACAATCTTGAAATGACCATTTCCTTTGGCCAAAATAGAACATTCTAATTTCTTTTTACACTAACCATTTGACTGAATTAATTATATTCAATAATTACAAATAATAAATTTTATTTAAACAGAAAAAAATATAAAAGTTAATTAAAATAAATTCTGCAGTTTTAATTTTAGTTTTGAAATAAATCTTAAATTTTATACTTAATTTAGAGTTCAGTCAATAATTTCACTTTTCAAGCAAATAAGGGCAAAGATGAGATACTTCCAATTTGCGGATAATGTGGGTTACCGATTGGAGATTCTCAGCTTGATTGCTTCCGATTGGATTCTGTTCGCTTTACTAATACAAACATTCTCATTATTATAGTATTACTGCATTCTACGATCTTCTACCTGCATAAATTGAACATAAAAATGTATTTTCTTATTTAGAAATACCGCATTATCGTTAAAGTTTCCTACTTCGTTAATTTTAAGGCGGAAGAAAGTTTACCCAAGACAACCTAATAAAAAAATTGAATGATTTTTCCCATTAAAAATTATATGGAAAGATATTCAATTAAAAGTTTATTATAGTAAAAAGTTCTATGACCTGCTAGATAATTCAATTTGAGAAAATAAAGAATTCGTAATTAAATTTTAAACCGGTAAGAGTAGTAGTTACGTTGTTGACTTTTAAATGATTCAAATTCCAGAAAATATCTCGATTTTATCGAGCTTTGGCTCATATAATTTAATAAGTTTTGTACAATAAACTAGTTTTTTATTTCTATACAACAATGGAAAATATTCCATTTTGAATTTTTTATAGTTATATTTATGTTTTGCTAATAATATTTTAATACGTGTGTAGCTGTATCAATATTAACCTAAAGCGATTTACCAGAACTGTCACATAATGCCATACATAAAGCTGTTTTATATGCGCTACAGATAAGCTTGGTACTATAAAATGATGGGTTTGCTTTAGTAATAGGTTTTGTTTCAATTTTGCGGTTTTTATGTTAAAAGTATTCATAAAGAAGGAAAATACATCCAAATACAATCTTACCTACTTTTCGTATTACATTTTATTTGTTTCTATAGGTAAACTCGTAGATTCTACACGCATCATATTATGTAACTTCACCAACAATCTGCCTGCTACGGACATGAAAAAGCACGTGATGATGTACGCCCGCAGCAATTTTCTGAAAATAGTAATGTACTGATGTCTTAGGCAATCAATAGCGATTTGGCTTTACAAAAATCAGGTAAAGACCGCACACTTTATCCTAAGCCGATGGCGGACGTAGCATATTTAGTGCATATATTAATCAGAAATAGTTGTGGTATTTCTCGTAGCAGTTGGAATTTGGTTGTGCGGTAGTTGGAGTGACAGAAAGAATCTAGAGCTTATTCTTACGTTTCCACTTGTATCGTGTGCTTTGTGTTTCCTTCCTTACCGAAAATAAACGCTTTTTCATCCTTACTTAATATTTTCACTGGCTTAAATTCATTCTTTTAAAAATTCACATATTGAAGAAGAAAAAATGTTGCTAAAAATTTCTCCTACAGGTATAACTTTCAATCAATTAATTATAAAAAAAATGTACATGTATAATAATTTATGCAAATTTTATCTAACTAGAAGTTTTGTTTAAGATAGGAAAACTTTGCTCCTGCGTTCTATTGTCTGTTTCCAGTCAAATTCCTTTATATAAAGTTCGACGTGTCTTACATTTCTAAAGCAAACACGATTCATGATACAAAGCTCATTTCCCATTGCATTACATGCTCTTCCTGAAGCCTTACGTTTTATTTTAAGATATTTTAACACTTATATTTTAAACCTTTCATAAATTAAAATATTTTGCATGCCATTGCACAATTCATTACGTATTATGAGCTTCGTCATAAATTTAAATATTTTGTTTCTTAAAATTTGTAAGAAATTCTCTTTATACTTTGAAATACGAATTATTAATTGATATAAATTATGATCAAGTTAAATTTAAATATTAGCGATGATGTACTATTTGCTGAATAGATTTTCCAACAGAAACTTAGAATAGTATTCTAAAACACATTTATGTGGTTTAATATGTAGAAGTTAACCACTCCGCTAAAGTTATACTTTGTAAATAAACAAATTTGTTGTAAACAATTTTATTTAAACGCTACTTGGCTGTAGTCAAGCTTTGATGTGAATTCTCTTAAAATAATGAAATTATTATTTGTATGCTCTGAACCAATGCCGAACGGCTTCTGGAAAAAATTTATTATTTCAATTACTCCATGTGGAGTCTCAATTTAACAAACCAGTGCTTTAGTCGCACCAAGCTTACAAAGATTTTAGTAATCCTACTGCAGAAGTCCCCAAGTGTTGAAAATTGTAATTTTCTCATTGATGTCAAAATAGAAACATTTTAAAAATTATTGGTATTCAACAGTGGATGATATAGGTTAACCAATCTTTAGATTGTTCTATCATTTTGAAAAATTTTAGTTGATGTGGCTTGAGTATAAGGCCACTTTTTTATTTAGTTAAATATCAACCTAATAGAAAATATTATCACTTCTCCTTTCCACATACATAACTGCCTCCCTTGTTTTATCTTGATCCCTTCATCCAACTGGGTAGAACTTCAGAATTTATCAAATCAACTTTCACCAAAACAAATAATTTTTGACAATTTTGTAACTCTAATTGATTCAAGCAAACGATTGAAAATAAGTATTCTTTTTCAAAGAAAAGGTTCCATTTTCAAAAATAATTTTATATTCAAAATAAATTTTTTATATTCAAAAGTACTGAAATCTAAGACAAATTAATTATTACATATATATTTTTCCTGCATGAAAAATCTTTAAAAAAAAAAGAAGAAAATATAATTCCAACATCGAATAATATTATACGCCCAATATCAATCTGTCCACATAGACGAAGTATATTTCCGCACCTAAGCCAATATAATTTATGCGAGTTTCGGATATATCATTTCTGATCTTATTTAAGAGGATTGCATTGTTAAGTTACCGAAATGACGGCTTCACAAAAAAGTTGATAATATTATTTATTACACTTTCAAATTGTGTACTCTTTTTTTTAAATAAATGTATGTACAACATAATAATAGAATTTCGCTTTCATCATTTCGAACAAATTCACTTCGTATGCTTTTATCTGAAGGGTATTGGGTAGATGTTCAGTTACGATAAAAAATGCGATAAGGCAATTTTCCTGCAATATTATTATAGAAGTACATGTTTGTTGTACTATTTGTTTAACCAAAATCTTAAAAATAGTTAGTTTAGACGAAATTTATACTTCTCATGATTAAATTTGAAAATCAACAAAATAAAAAATTATTATAAATACTTCGGAGTTAAAAACTGAATTGTTTTTTCTTAATAATGAATCACATTTATTGCGTTATGTTGGCCTTGCTTTAGGTTATTCCCTGTTGTCGGTTGCAGAAGATTCTCAGATAGACGAGAACTCTTCCTAATCGTACATAATCGGTTCTGTTTGTAGATAACTTCTTATTTTCTTTTTATTCCGACATCACTTAAGAAATCTTTTAGTCATACAGGAGCGAAAAATTATTGGTCTGTCAAATAAGTGCAATTTTCTCATTAGGTCTATTCTGGCTCCTCAAGAAAATTTTCTTTCTATTTTAATTTCTTTACTCGAAGTTGTTGTTGTATAGTGGTTGAATTTTTAAACTTAATTTTTAAAAATATTTAAAATAATTATATTCAAAAAAGTTTCTGTTTTAGAAAAGTTTAGATTTGAAAAAAATTAGTACGACCTGGAAGATTCTACGCATTATTTGGGTTATTTTTGTCATATAGTATAGGTATTTCAAAATTCGATTTGCCGAGTATTACTCTCAAGTCATGTCAAACCAAGACTGTCTAATTTAATAGATTTTTCTGTTACGTAGATGTTTTTATAGTCACAAAACTTTCTCTTTCGAATTTAGTGATATTTACATTGCGCTTGAAAAAACTGCTCAGTACTAAATCCTATTAAAGATATTGCCTTGCAATATAAGCTTGTCATAAAATTGAAAGAAAAATTTAAAACTTTTTGCAACAATTAATATAAAAATCCATATAAGTACCTACCATTTGCGGCATTTAATAAACGATCATTGCTCTATTAATAGAGTTATAGTTTAACTAAAGCTGGCAAAATAATGCATTTTTTTCACATAACTGGAACTAACACATTTTAATTTAGTAAAGAATTCATGTTAATATCTTTTGTGCGTGATCATGCTGTAAAGTTTATATAAAACGCAACATTTTATTTATATTTAACACTGGTTACGTGATCCTATTGTACAATCATGATCAAATTTATATTATTTAGAAAATAATACCCTACGCTCAAAACTTTATAAAATAATAACATATAAATACAATATAATAAAAAGCGGTCTTTTGTATTACTTATAATAATATTATATTACATGTTTATTTTTTACTTGAAGTTAATATTAACATTTCAATTAATCCGCTCATTAAAAATTAATAATAATTGTTAATAATTATGTTCTTGATGGAATACTAAAACATCACTCTAGAATAACACGTAAAAATAAAAAAACATTAAATACAAAATTTATCAAAACAATAACAGGATGCTGAATTGTCCATAGGAATTTTATACTACGTAAAAGTCACAGGTATGTAATTTCCCGCTCTCCTGATTAATACAGAGCAAAAGTGAAAACCGAGGTAAAATAACCAATTAAAAAAAATGTAGGTATCAAATACGTAATCAAGTTTTGTCAATTAATTATTTAAAAATATTTAACATAGGCACATTGTATAAACCGTGAGAGTAGAATGATTTGTCGTAGATAGATCTAGACAAATGCATCCTTCACATAATATATCCAAAACAGTGGTATGGTGAGACGATGTCTCACCTATGCATAAGATACAAATACAGATAGTTTTCTATAACGTAGACCGTTTAAGCCTTATTGTGTGATCGGTTTCGGCATTACCTGATGAATTTGCCATCTTCAGACATGCACTGGTACGGACATAACGGAGTCATCAAGCCTGATCATGGTACTGATAAACCAATGCATGTCTGAAGAAGGCAAATCTTTCGAAAAATGCCGAAATCGATCACATAGTAAGGTTAAGTGGTTCATGTTACACATTAGACCAGTCAGTAGAGAATCGAAATAGGTGGTATGTTGCAAACGGTGGTGTAGAAGATTTTATTTTTTAACTTGTATAAATAGGTACAAGCATGTGAAAACAAAATGCTAACAGGGCGACCTCGGAGAACTTTTGGCAGCCAAAGAACTTCAAAATTTTAGGACTTTTTAGTTTTTGCATATAACTCCTAAACCGTGGATCCTATCAAAACATTTGTGGTTTAACAAATTAAAGAGCGTTAAATTCTGCGTCGAATAAGTACCACAACTTAATAATTTGGTCAAGTGGTATGGTCAAAAACTACGGTCAAAAAACGACGATTTTTCTAATTTTGTCAAAACTGAGATATACGTATACGTGAGTGCGCGTCCGGCATCGATCGCGCTGCACTAAATTCGTTGTAACTTTTAAACTAATTAATGAAATTGAGCATTCAAAAGCTCAAATGAAAGAAGAAACATGTAGCTATTGGACTATTATATTTTCTAATATAAAATGAATGTATATAAAGTAGTAAATGTATATAGTTGGAACATACGGAGATATCCGATAAAATCGCTAAGAGCTCTACCATTTCTACAATTCTTAAAATAAAGATCTGAAATTATTACAGATTACTTTAGAAGTAATGTATAAAAATATCCGATAAGTAAAAATAATAAACTCAAAAATTTAGTATTGAAGATGTATACTTCAAAATTTCAAAATTTTGGGTAAGTAATAAAATCTGAAATGTATACCTAACTTTAACCACATATTACTCTTGCTTAAATCGCTTTATTGGATTTCTACAGGTGCGATTTTTAAAGCTTGAAATGTGTACTTTAAGATGCTATAAGAGGATTTAGGTTAAAAGTAAATCAACCCTTTTATTTTACAGAAATAAAAATAAATTTTTTTGCTCCAAAATTCGTTAAATTAGAGGTACGTTAAACGTTAATAACTTTTATAAAAAATTTATTTAACCTACCTAACTAGCATATATTATTAATAGAACATAAAAATTAGTGAATTTATTGTAAAAAAAATTTTAGAATATATAATAATAGCTTTAGCGATTTTATCGGATATCTCCGTATGTTCCAATTATATACATATACTACTCTTATATAATTCATTTTTTATTTGAAAATATAATAATCCAATAGCTACATGTTTCTTCTTTCATTTGAGCTTTTGAATGCTCAATTTCATTAATTAGTTTAAAAGTTACAACGAATTTAGTGCAGCGCGATCGATGCCAGACGCGCACTCACGTATACGTATATCTCAGTTTTGACAAAATTAGAAAAATCGTCGTTTTTGACCGTAGTTTTCGACCATACCACTTGACCAAATTATTAAGTTGTGGTACTCATTCGACGCAGAATTTAACACTCTTTAATTTGTTAAACCACAAATGTTTTGATAGGATCTACGGTTTAGGAGTTATATGCAAAAAACTAAAAAGTCCTAAAATTTTGAAGTTCTTTGGCTCCCAAAAGTTCTCCTGAGGTCGCCCGTGTTAGCATTTTTGTTTTTCACATGCTTGTACCTATTTATACAAGTTAAAAATAAAATCTCTACACCACCGTTTGCAACATACAATTCCTTTACTGACTGGCCTACATAGTACCTGCATTTTTATTTATCATAATGCATGAAAATATTATAAATGTAAGATTATGTCAATTTTTTACGGATATCATTAATCCTTAACACGTACCATAAGATACATACATGTACGTGTCTCCCGATGAGTGGAGCTAGGACGTACGAATTCAAACAATACAACAATCAGATTAAAATATTCAGTGTTTTGAACTTTTATTTTAGAAAAACTTTAAATGATTTATAATTTTCTTAATTTCTTTAGGAAAATTTGAATTTCAGAGTTGCAGTTATCGTACTTTGCCCAAGGAAACTACTGTAACGTGGAACTCTAATGCACTTCTCGGTATGTAAAATAAGCAACAGAAGTCACTTTCTACAGAAAGGGCGGCCCAAAAGATACGTTTTTCTGTACGAAGCAGATAAAATTGAGCAAAATAATTTCTTTATCGTAAATCCGAATGTTTTAGAATTAGATTTTCATTCATCAAATAAGGACATAATCTCTTCCGAAGCAGTTTTTCCAAAACATTGAAAATGACTAGCGAAATACCAACGTATCGAAAATAAAATCGAAAATTTTTTATACACAGATTAAGGTAAGCGGTAGACATATGTTTCTGTCTCATTAGACGTCATAGGTATCGCATACACATGGAAAGCTCCCGATATTTGTATAAAAATCTTGATTTCAAAGTAATAAATGTGGTACTTTATTTTCAGTTGTTATCAATTCGAATTAGGCTGCGCGTACAGTGAATCCCTTTTCGGACGAATTCCGACGAACGAGAATTCTATCCTTCACTATTACCGATCATTCGCATCTATGAATCTCCGTCAGATTTTTTGTTCGCAACAATTCGTCCAAAACGGACCCACTGTACGTACAGCCTTTGACATTGTCGAATATGATGCGAGGACATAGTTATTATTCCACGCAACATCAACAAATCGAAGACAGCCTCGTAAGAGCACAATTGTTTCTAAATTTTGGGTGCCCTTCATGTGTATACGATACCGATGACATCTAATGAGACAGAAACATATATGCCACTTTTCTTTATATGATTACTAAGTCTCAGAGGATTGCTCTATTGCTAAACTTAACATGTGTAGAAATTTTTAATTTACTAACAGATCGGTAGAATTTTACTTATTCAGGTGTTTTTTTCCGCTTTATGAAAGAGAATAATTTAGACAGTCCATCGTCGGTTACATTGGTACGATCTCTAATCAAAACATTGCATTAAAAATAAATGTAATACATATTTAAATCTGATATGTTTTAATGGAAGCTGTTGTAAAATTCACACAATTACACAAATTCACAAAATTATAAAATCATCGCCTGGAGCCTTTGTTGGATTGACTTTTTGAATAATGAAGAAGACTTATTTATTTTGAATGGCTTAATTGGATGTTTTGCTTCTAGAACTGTGTAGATTTTATTTTTTCTTTTAATAATAAATATTTGCCAAGTGATTTACAAACGTGTCTGTTTCAATCTTGATTATTTCTGGGCCAATTTTTAGTCGTATTGGATAGATAACCGTACATGTTTTTTTTCAACAGTTTTTTGTTGCTTTTCATAATGAAAATAGATGTAGGGCTTGCTACGTATTTCTGTAATTTTGGAATAATGTTTTTAGTATTCTATATTTTTTATTTAATTTATTCCTGCCATCTGGGTGTCTTGTACTTTACCACCTTCTTTTCAGTCTTCTATTTTCTGTCACGGTTTTTTTTTATCAATAATACCGGCAATTGTTGTTAAAATTTTTTGCGATTCCTCAAATATGTCTCTTATCATTTTTAATGGTATTATTTTATGTGAATATTCTCATTTTCCAGATTTTAAATTTTTTTATATTTTATATTTTTATTATATAGAATTGAAGCTTTTTGTCTGCAAGTTATATATTTCCGAGGGGTCAACCGATAGAGGAAATCGTGTACAATTAACTTCATACTTCACGTAATTCATAATAATTCTCCATAATTCTTCGTACTTCATGAAATTCAGCAGTAATTTACGAGACTTCACGCACTTCACCAGTAATTCGCCGTACTTCATCAAAAATTCAAGGTACTTCACCTAATTCATCGATACTTCGTTGTATTTCACGTACTTCATCGGTATTTCAGAGACTTACCGAGATTCCAAAATGTGAGCACTGGATGGTGTTCCACGCCTTCCCACACCCCCCATATTAAGTAGTTTATTTTCTTTTTTGTTGCAAAGATCTGCTTTCCAGGGGGTACGGAATTTATAATTACGCAGTTTATAATTGATTGTCAGATTACGAATTAAATACATTTGCTTGGCCATAGATAATTTTAATATACCAGAGATATGCTTAAATATTTAATTCACTTTTAATAATAATAAATTATTTAAACCGGGGGGTCTGGGGGGTGTGGAACACCTCCAGTGCCTCTGTAATGGAGATTTTAGTTTACTTGATAAAAAGTAAACTACTCGGTCTGGGGTTCTGCATGTTTTGCAATGTTCTTCATTCCTTTAGGCACTGGAGGGTGTTCCACACCCCAGACCCCCGGATCCAGCAGTTTATTGCTTATTAAAAGTAAACTAAAGATCTCCGTTGCAGAGGTACTGGAGGGTATTCCACACTCCCAGACCCCTGGATTGAGTAGTTTATTTTTATCAGAAGTAAACTGAAGATCTCCTGTTGCAGAGATCCACCTCCCAGGAGTACAAGATTTATCATTATGCAGTTTGTGATTAATTGTCAGATTATGAATTAAACACATTTACAAGGCGATAGCTAATTTTAAAAACTTGGGTTATGCTTAAATATTTAATTCACTTTTAATAAAAATAAATTATTTAAACCGGGGTGTCTGAAGGGTGTGGAACACCCTCCAGTGCCTTTGCAACGGAAGATTTTCAGTTTACTTCTGATAAAAACTAAACTACTCGGTGTAGGAGTTCTGCATGTTCTGCAATGTTCTTCATTTCAAAATTTGTGCACTGGAGGGTGTTCCACACCCCAGACCCCCCGGATCAAACAGTTTATTTTTTATTAGAAGTAAACTGAAGATCTCCCATTGCAGAGGCACTGGAGGGTGTTCCACACCCCCAGACCTCTCGGATTGAGTAGTTTATTTTTTATCAAAAATAAACTGAAGATCTCCCGTTGCAGAGATCTACCTCCAAGGGGGTACGGAATTTATAATTATGCAGTTTATGATTAATTGTCAGATTATGAAACACATTTACTTGGCTATAGCTAATTTTAACAAACTTGAGCTATGCTTAAATATTTAATTCATTTTTAATAAAAATAAGTTACTTAAACCGGGGGGTTTGGAGGGTGTGGAACGAGAAATCTTCAGTTTACTTTTAATAAAAAATAAACTACTCGATCCGAGGGGTCGGGGAGAGGGGGGGTTCTAAAACCTTTTTGACATATTCTTGAGGGGCAACAAAAAAGGGTAAAGCGAAAATAAATTATGTACAATCATACACAAACGATTATTAAGATTATTTTCAAAATTGGGAGCGTGGAGCTAACAAGCCTCCAGCCCCTCTCCAACTAATTTTCTAAATAATTCAAAAACAATAATGGTGCAACCGAAAATAAAGAATGCACAATAGATTTAGACTTTTTTGAATTAAAAATTTGCAATGGAAGGGAGCTGATGATATGCACCTTATCTAATCTCATCCAATCAGACCACAACGAAATAACCAAACACACAACAAAACAAAAACACATCAAACACCTCATTGGTAATTTGTCAATTTAAGTTTAATGTATTTTAACTGATAGATTAAATTGTATTATTACATTTTGGAGCCGTCTCTGTAAAACCGGGACAAGCGCGTTATTTTCGCTTCTATGTAATTAATTTATCACGTCGAAATAATGAATTACCAAAGCTTTTTATTGAGCTACCAAACCTCCATGATATTCAAACAAATAAGCTAAAAAAATTACAAAATTAACTAAATAAATCAAAGTTTAATTAAATTAATTGATTACTATTAAAGTAGCAACTTCATGTAATTCACCAAAAATTTACTATTTTGGTGATACTTCACTTGTACATCAATATTCTTAACACGTATTTTACCTACTTTACACGTACTTCATGTATTTTACCAGTACTTCATGTACTTCACATGAGATGTCATGTACTTCATGAGATGTGTACAAAAAACTTCACCAGCGGTTAACCCCTCGTATATTTCAGAAGTACGTGAAATTATAATTGGTGAGTGATCTAACAATAGGTGAAGTAAAACAATTTATTCTTTTTGAGTGACGATAAACTGGGCTAAATTAAGAAAATGGCAAACATGGCCAAAGGTACTTTTAATCAAAATAATGAAAGTGGTAAACTGAGCCAATAGTAAACTGGGCCTAATTTAGAAAATAGAAACTGGGCCAAAAGTACTTTCAACAAAAATTATGAAAGTGGTAAACTGGGTTAATGGCAAATTTCAGGTAAAGAAAGAGGTTTAGGGTTTTTTTGATATTATTATTCTAGAAAAATATCATAAACAAACTGTAACCTACCGACCAATCTACCTTATTGCACAGTTACCACCTATTTGCTATCAGCTCTAAAAAAATGTAAAAAACTAACTCTAACCTACAACCCGATCTACTCTTTTCTCGCAGATTCCACCTATTTGTGGAATTTTATTGTACCAATAAAAAACCTAAATAAATAAAAAAAAGATTTTTTAATTAGGTACTAACAAAAACATTAATTTCTTAAAATTTTGTGTTTGGCCCAATTTACCATTTTCAACTTTTATTTAAATTAGCCCAGTTTACCACTTTCAGGTAGTTTTTTGGCCCCGTTTACCTTACTCTTTCTTTTCGTAACACAAAATTCAATAAGATCTGTTCTTTTTTTAGTGAGTAGGCTAATATGTGTTTTTACCTGTAGGTAACTAACCAAATCTCTGTTTCGATAGTTTCGAGCAACTCTCTCTAGTTCTAGAAATTGCTAGTCGTGAGCTCCATATTTGAAGTCGCCACCAGTAATGAACTAGTAATAATTTTAAATGTTTCGAATAAATCAGTAAATTTAGTTTTTTTTGATATTATAGGTTTGCAGGCAGTTAAAACCACATTTCGAAAAAATTGGTATTGCCCTAAACTGCTTGTGCAATCAGTGAATAACTTTGTCAGTTCGGAGTTTCAGGTGATTTGAAAATTTCGTGAGTTCTTTTTCTCCTCATATGTATGTTGAACAACTAACTGGGAAAAACTGCAGTGCTTTTGTCGAGGAAAACGCCAAATATAGTAAATAAAGCAAATAAGAAAACAAGAGGCTGTTTTATTATTACAATAAAAAATAGCAAATTAAAATGCAGAAAAAGATGATAATTTTAAATTACAGAATATAAGACAAACGAACTTCAAACAGTACGTTAACAAGGCACAAGTTAAAATGGCGATAAGTTCATCTCATATTAAAACAAAAAAAATGCAATTCAAATTTTAAATCATTTTGAAGAAGTGACTGAAAAAAAATTACTACATAAAAGTTAAAATATCAAATTTTGTCAAGCAATTGCAAAGGAGCAATTGCTAATGCAGAGTATCTAAGTAATGCCACTATAAACAAAACTGCAAATTCCAACTTACCATACAATTTACTCATTACAATTTTGTTAATGCTGTCGTTTGGGAAGATGGAATCGATTTTTAAAGATAAAACTCCAAGAATAGTAAGGCTATCTTAGATACACGACCAGATGTTATGCATACTCCACATATTATAGTAGGTATTGGTGACGTCACACTCTCAAAATCCAATAAATAAACCTTCCTGGTTCAGGAATTCAGGTATGTATTGAACACATTCCATGCGGTTTTGTCGATCCCACAAACGGCACGAAATTATAATCTGTTTCCATTTTTAACCCACATTTCCGAAATTTCATGGTTAAATAAATTAAAATTGTAAAATCGAAATTATCCAATGGAAAATATAATTATATGAAAATAATACTTCTAAAAGCACTAATGCATAAAAATAGCTCTAACAGAGTTATTAAGGTCTAATTTGGAATAATCAAAACGATTAAAAATAATTAATTACCTGTACAAAATGTACAGCGCTTAAACCAAAAATAACATACAATCACATTAAAATCAAAACGGAAAATGGTGAAACTTGGAATTTTCTTATTCTAGCTCACTGCAAAATGCCAAAGCGATCAAGTTCGAATGCACAGAGCACTGCAAAATAAATCGTGCGACTTAAAATCAAATATGAACGTTGGAAGTTTGTGAACAAATAGTAACGCAGGTTTAAATGCAAATCACCAGTTACACATTAAATTAGTCTTTAAGGAATTTACGCTCTCAAAATGTTTCAAAAGTGACCAAACAAAAATGATGGTACCGCCGTGGATAGATTAGATTCTCACAAGATATTTTACCTTGGCAAGTTTGGTTATGTATATTTAGTAACTTGAAGAAATAACAAGGACAATAGGAGTGATGGAATGAAGACCAAGCGAAGAAAGAAACATAGAAAGACCAAAAATGAGATGGTTAGATAAAGTAATCAAAGATCCTGCAAATTAAGAATTAAAAATTAAGATCTTGGTTTTGTAGTTATCAGCGATTACCACAAGATACTTTCATAATGTGATGGTATATCTTATATAAGTCAAAGGCAGAAAAATAAAGTGTGCGGATTAAAATTTTAAACAGATTTGTAATGTTTTCAATGTTGCAAAAAAAATTTAAGAAATTTTAAAGTCAAAATTCTATCGATAAGAAATGAGAATCTAAACAGAGTAATTTTTATAAAAAATAATAAGACCAAAAATTACAATTACTTGGAGTAAACACCGTAATAGTAATTATTGTAAAATGATTAGACAAATTAATTCATGTTCTTGTTAGAGTAATAGCAGTAATACGAAAATTAGTAGCATAACCCAAAAAACCTTAAACTGCTTAAACGTCGTTTATAAACAAAAAAGTTTTCGTAAACTTGTGTCAATGACAGTCCAATAACCATCTAAAGGGGCGCAGGCGTCCATGCGCAGCGTCCTAG
Source organism: Lycocerus yunnanus (assembly GCA_036346125.1). Classification (NCBI taxonomy): domain Eukaryota; kingdom Metazoa; phylum Arthropoda; class Insecta; order Coleoptera; family Cantharidae; genus Lycocerus; species Lycocerus yunnanus. The sequence goes on along the minus strand of JARFIX010000022.1, from coordinate 3,008,452 downwards.
TTCGAAAGCGCAGCGCCAGTGCAGCATCGCGACGGCAGCATATAATGTCCAGAACATCATTTTACCGTTACTAATAACCACAATTGTAACCGGCATTTATATAGTGCATAAATATGTTAGTAACATTAACGTTAAAATTGTAATAATTATAAAAATGTCGCTTATCACCTTTACAAATGGTGCGTTAAATTCTAACCAAGAGCTGTGGTAATAAAATCCATAATTTATTACATTATATGAGTATCGCAAGGTTTGGAACATAATATTAAGTAATTTCTAAATATATTGTTTATACCTAATTTATTTCTATAACCTTTCTATTTAAGAAAATGTAATAATTAAATTTAGTGCAAAGAAAACTTGACAGTGAAAACAAAATTGTGCTAATACAGCGAAAACACTTCCGAGCTCGTTTTTTGGAAAGATTTCTATAATACTAATCTCCCAAGTTTATAATGTGTTGTGCGAATAACTTTTTATTTTTAAGTTTATGTGATAGAAACAAGATTGGTTACTACAATAGAAAATATTTAATACTCGAAAGCAGAAAAGGTTGGCATCAATTCTCTAATAATAAAAATTGGTGAGACATTAAAGCATAAACTATTCAATATTCTTTGGACATTATTAATTCTGTTGAAGGCCGAATAATGATTATATTATTATTTAATTGATCGCAGTAATTAAAGATTTCCAGTGTAATAAATAAAACACAAACATGCAAGATATACATAAATGTAATTAGAACTGAATATGAAATTACTTCGGGGTCAACGAAATTTACACTTTTAATGCTAGCAAATCAAGATGCGAATTATTATCGGCACCGTATTTGCTCTTTTGGGGCTGTGCTCTAGCTTCCTATTAGATGGGTCGACTAACTCATATTCACAATTTCGAAAATGGGGAGGAGGTACGAACGGAAGCCTCGAATTTGAATTTAAAACAGATCAGCCGAATGGGCTATTATTATACACGGACGATGGCGGTACTTATGATTTTTTTGAAATTAAATTAGTTGAAGGGGCGCTTAGATTAAGATTTAATCTCGGTGGTGGTGCTCAAATTATAACTGTTGGTAGAGATCTCAACGACGGCCATTGGCATAAGGTGCACGTGCAACGACACGAAGATCGCACCGTACTCACCGTAGACGGTGTATCACAAATGCGAACATCGCGAGGAAAGGAGTTCAACTTTGGACGATTTTCAACTAACTCTGATGTATTTGTTGGCGGTATGCCCACATGGTATAACAATAAATTAACTCTACTTGCACTCCCTAGTGTAATTTTCGAACCGCGCTTTGTTGGAGCAGTACGAAATCTCATATATCCTGATATAGAAGGTGGATCGCCCAGAAGACAAGAAACCAGGCCGAAAGATCACAGGGTAAGATATCAATTAGCAACAATTTTAGATTTTTAATTTTGTATGTGCATGTTAACAAAATATAATTTTTCATTTTGATGATTGAGTGTTAAATTGTTCAAGCAACATATTTCACTACCTGCTTAAGATTTTGATATATTAGACAGTTAAATTAGAAATTTACCGCAACAAAACATATTATTTGAAAGCTAGATATTATACTTGATTATTAATTAATTTGAATTGCCCATTTAAAAATTGCATGTTCGTTATTATAATTGTTGTTGTATTTTTCTCTCAACATTTTCACTTTTTAACCATTTCCACACTGATTTTTATGATTTTGTTTTGAAAGAAAATGAAATTAAACAAAGAAATATAGATTACAATAACATAAAGAGAATTACAATATTTGGATAAATTTTAAATTCGGCAAAGCCACCCACCTATAAACTCAGAAAAATTTTTGAAGAGGACGCTTATAAATTTAGCGTATGCTAAAATGTAATTTAAAAACAGCAATAGTTGTCAACTTGGATATTTTGGGAAAGCCAGTAAACCTGAATACAGAAAAATATTGCTACAGAACAAAGCACGTGATATTATTTTATATTAAAAAAAAGAAATTCAGAAAATTTTCTTTACCGCAAAAGCCCAATTTTTTTCTAAAAGGTATACGGCTATCAAATAAATAAATTAATTAAATTACGAGTAGAAAATATATTATCAAATACTGAGTTTATAGAAATTGTGGAATATGTTGTATTGGGATACTCGGAAGTTTTTTAGTTTCCTAAATAAAATAAATATTTTATGTACTTTTGGATTGTTTTGGATGAGCCAAACTATATCATATTATCAGAACGTTTAAAGAAGATATTATAATAGATAGCAGCGCCAAAATTTGAATTTGGAGAAATTATAAAAATGAGTTAAAAAATTTTAAGTAATTTTGGAAATTTTTAGAAATGCAAAAAAAGACAAAAACATAGTCGACCTGAATTATAAATTGAAACGAAAATATAGTTGAGGTGATAGGCCAATTTACAAGATATCATAATTACATTTTAACTGACCATCATCCTCGCATTTCTGCAATCTGGATCGCAAATTGTCAGTAACACGAAATGATCAAATCAGGTGATTTTGAATGCAATATTATATTTTGGAATTGCGATCACTAAATGATTTTCGCATTATCTCTCTAGTTGTTTCGCTTCATGATAAAGCCATGTTATAAAGTGTTTTCACATATTTAACTTCCTGCTTAACTTGGGATTTGAATCACGATAAATATACTTAATACACTTTATTTTTCTTCTGAAGAAAACTGTCGGAATGCATTTTTAGGCTCCGCTATGCGTAATATCACCGAATGACTGATGTTACGGTATAAAATTTTTATTTTGAAAAACCTAATTTGGGCAATAATTGTTTGGTAGATTGCTTATTGCCTTCTGAGAGAAAATAGTCAGAATACAGTTCGGCTCAGGTTTAACAGTCCAGGTTGTAATCGTATGTATAGTAGGAATAATATAACTTGGTACTTACGTGATCGCGCATAACCAATGCCATTGATTATTAAGCAAGAGCGGCTACCATCGTTGGTTAAGTTAGTATGATGTAGTACCAAGTTAAAAAATCTTACTATAGGATATTCGCTTGCACCTGGTTACAGCTGTTGATATCTGATTGAGTTCTGTCTTTTTCAATCCAACCTTATACCATTATTCTATCTTTCATTTTACGGTAAGTGTAAATAATCCAATTTTTCCATTTCAAAATAATGCATTTTTACTTGAAGATTTATAACCTCAATCTCAAGCCTTCATTTTATAAATTTTAATTTTATTCGAATCTTTAAATATTAACGTACCTTTTAATATTCAACTAATCATACTTTTACTTATTAATTGAATTTTTAAACAAAATTAATCCTCCATGTCAACATCAAACTTTATCTTTGGTTTCCTTTTTACACTTGAATCACTTTCTGATCGACAAAATGAAACGTCCTCTGCTCTTTTTATTCCAAATACGTACCAACCTGAAACAAAACATTGCTCAAAATTGTTCTTTTACCTCACTGTTTAATTATTTCAATGGTCACTAATCAAAATTAATATTATCAAAATGTAATTTCTTTATGGAGAAAACTGTTTTTACAAAAACAATTTGCTTACCGATTCATTTTCAAATTTACAACAAGATTCGGGTAGAAGTAATAAACCTGAACTCAAAAGTACACGTTGAAAAGAGCCTGGGCAAAATTGCATTCCAAATTAATTTTTAAAGTCGTTTTTCTCCAAAATTTGTGGACCAACCGTAAATTTTATATATTTTTTTTTGACTAATTAGACCTTCATCTTTTATAATTCACTTTAAAAGTCGTCAAAATCGGAGTTATCGTATATTACCTGTCCCCCAAAATTCTTAAACCTTTCGACGAGAATTAAATTTTTCTCCCTGATTTTTTAAAGACAACAAATTAAAATTATATTCAAATAGAATTAAATAGTTTTGTCTTGCTAGCATTGACAATGAACTAATTAATTTTTATTTGGTTTCTGATTCGCTTCAACAAACGCTGAAGGTAGCTCGCAGTAACTTAAGCCTTAGATCGTAGCTTTAAGGTGTTTCATCCGTATTATTTGTATTTTTAAACACTTCAGTATACAATACATTCTTGAATAGTTGAGTAATAGTTAATTCCGCAAATTAATCAATAAAATGATTTTAGAGAGCTATTTGACGGTAAAAGTAAACAAAAGATGATTTGGATATTTCATCGAAGTAATAGACAATAATTGTTCGATTTATCTAAAAAAAAAATAATAATTGTCATATAAATCCCAAAGTCTAATGAACGCATTTTCCGATAAATCAGAAACCTATTATTATAACCCCCGTATAATGTATTTTTTATTATGAATGTAATGATCTGTTATTATTTTAGGATATTTCAGCAGATATGCAAGGTATATTCAAATGTTTTTTTTAAGTTTTGAGACAATAGAATAACAAATATACCTACAATTCCAAAATGAATGGCTTACAGAAATGTTAATAATAAGGTCCTTTCTTTCCTTCTCTTTACTTGTTTGGATAATATCCAGTAGTAGAATATTACCTTCAAGTTTGGCAATATATTATTTAAAAAGCATTCTTTAAAGGTATTGAAAATTAAGTTGACATTTAACGTAAGGAACTATGCAGTTGGTTCAATGTATTTGTTGAAGTTAAAGTACCAGATTCGACTTCTAGTAAACTGCACTATAACTGAACTAAAATTACAGCTGCAACTAATCAAGCACAGTCCGGTGTAAGCAGCCGCGGGGTCTAAATGCTAAAGCCTTTCTTAGGTATTATTAGCTGTTTGAAATCTACGTTAAGCAACAAATCCCTCTTACACAACCTTATCACTGAGAACGAAGAGATTTTCCAAATATGGAAAAATATGAACCGATTAGTTAGAATGAGTTTTTGACGAAATTTTCTGTTTATGAAATCTGAACTTCTTGATTGAAATTTTGTTGTGGTTGGCCAGCTAGGGTGTCAAATACAAGGCAAGGAATGCACTGAAGTAAACCGTTTATTATTCATAAATTGATGCTAATTACGATAAAATTAAATCAAAGTAAGGTTAGGTTTAATAGTTAAATCATTTAAGCATCGATAAACACAAATTGATGCATATACGTAGGAATTGTTAAATAGGTACGATTAGACATTTGCATAAAGTTTGTGTATTTTTAAAGCAAAGTAAACAAGAAGGTAATATCTTTCGTGTCTGTTGCCTTAACTTGGGTATTTGTCTATAATAATTCCCAAAGTTACAATTTTTATTTTTAACCTAAATCAATACTCTCCTAACCTGAATTTAGATTAAAAGTTATTAATGACTTTCGGAGAAATAGTGTAATTTTAGTATTAAATTACGAGGTCTTATATTTATTTACCTGGTTTATTACACTCTATATTACCACATAATGTATATCATCTAACACATTGCCGTGATATTAGGTTTAAGTTTACGGTAAGTGCATTCTTACGGTGCTAATTATATACTTGAAAAATGTAATCTTCATAAACTTTTTCGATTTGTTATTTAACGATATCTTTTTATGTAACTGTGGGGTTGTAAACAGTAAATATTTTTCCAAAATTGGCTCTTGACATTTTAAGAATTTCAATTATTTACACGATTTTGCTTCGTTTCTACAGTCAAGCAGTTGAATCAGTGTTCGTGTCGTTTTATTTAACCGTTATAAACCTAAATATTTTTAAATTTCATTAGGAGGGTAGTGGGTATATTAATTCAGATTTTTAGTTTGTTTTTAGGCATAGTAACATTAATAATTTATATCTAACAGTAAGTAGTGTTTATAAAGCTAACAAAATGTATTTCACTATTCAGCTAATTATGATTTATTGTGATAGTACATGCATCATTCTCCACAATACAAATACTTCCTGTAACTAAGCTTCCTTCCTGTACTTGCGTGCCTTGCTAGAATCATCTTCAATATATTTGTTTTTACTGTCAAACATCTACCAAATATTGAATCGACTTTGCGCAACTTTAATAGTTATTAGCATAATAATTATCTGCATAGAACGTACATACGTGGATCTACTTATAGTTAAATATAGATCCCACTTAGTTCCTGTGACCACAGAAGATTCCTGTCTGCCGGAGGGCTGAGAAATTCCTTACAGTTATGACGCATAGGGTTAGCACGGCGTTGCGGCGCCGTTTACAACATTTTATTCTTTAACTTCGTTACCTAAATTCACTTTTTTTATTGACTTAACTTAGTTTAACTTGCGGAACTTACTATTAGGATTGCCATGCTTTACTGACTTTTAATTAGCCGATTCTTTATACTCTTCTCGTTTGCTTTTCTTTTATTTCTATATTACAGGATCGCAGGCGCCATTTTTTTAACTTTCAAGAGCTGTAACGCTAGGATTCTATGTTTAAAGGAATAGGGTACTTGATTAAAACATTCGTAACCTTTTTGCACTTTTATAACTTGCTTTATGCATACACCAGTAATATACTTATGGATTATGATATTGCAGCAGTTACATTTATTACAATTACGTCAAATGCCGTTTATTAAATCAAAAATACAAGATAAAGTTATTTTTAACAGCAAACCAGGACAACTAACTCTAAAAAGTTTTATATATTTCAAGAACGAATTCAATGATTTTCAAATTAAGTGAAATTGAATTTATGAATTAGAAAATTTAACCACTTACTATTTTAAATGAGTTTTTAGGCTAAGATAATAGAATATTTAATCAATAACTAAAAATTCGTTTAAAATACTAAATAGGAAAATTTCCTAATCTATAAATTTAATTAAAAATTTCACTTAACTTGAAAATCATTAAATTTGTTCTTAAAATATATAATAGGCATTACAAGTTAATAAATCAATTTTAAATAGTCTTATTCGAAATCATAATCCAGCTTAAATTTCTATAACAAAGCCGGTTAAAACATTTAAACCTATTCATATTCATATAATCATAGGTTTAAAATCTTATCCCACCTAAATAATCTTATCCCTTGACAGAATGTCGAATTTCAACTATTTTATAAAATACAATTAATATAATATAAAACTCATAGTATTATAGCGATGTCATAATCTTTTTATAATAATAATTGTAATTTGCAAAATTTCCAATTTAATTTTTCGTTTGGCTTATAATTAGATAATTTTAAATGTTTACATAATATCGATAAGAAAGCAACGTTTTACCATTATCAGCAATATTATGGATTCAGCTGAAAGTAAATAAAGTTTTATTTTTCTAATATAATTAAAGTCATTTATTTAAAGTAAAGTAGTTAAATCAACATAGAGTAGCTAATTAGTTCTGGAAAGTACAAATCTTGTAGAAACTGAATTATCTTTGGTAGTATTATTTTATTATAACTTGATGAAAAGTTATAATTATTTCTGTTTTAACAAAATATTGTTAAAATTAGATAACAAAGTCATTTTTGTATTTAATTCAAACGGAAAACTAAAATGTAATTTTGACGTTTTTTGTAAAAATTCTCAAAGTTATTTTTTTTTAATTAGCATGATGTACCTATTTTTATATTATTTTTAATCGTGTTTTATATTTACGTTGTCTGCAAAAAGTTCGTTATTTTATGCATTATTTTGATGTCAAATTGACTTATTGTTCTCTTTTTTAAGCATGAATTTTATTATTATAATCTAGAGTTATGATGAAAATTGTATAAGTTTGTGAATAATAAAGAATCGAATCACAGTGATTTTGATAAAAATAATCAATCCATAACTTTATAAAGGTAAATCCAAAACTTTTACAAAAAAAAAGTTATTGAATTTCATTATGTATATGTATGTTGTATTAGGGCGGCTCTATGAAATATGAACCAAATTATACCGCAACTCAGTTACATAATTTCTAATTGAAATTTATTTATTCGCGTTACCTCACTGCGGTATTCATCGTAATTCATAATAACCAATAATATCCAAAACTTTAAAGAAATTCATAAGTTATAAGTAGTAAACTTTTCTAAACTTCAAAGTAAAAAACTTACCAAGTTAAGGCCTGGCCTATCCGTTGCAATAAAAATTTTATCATTAACCCGGTTTTTATGTTGTCTTCGCTTTTAATTATATTTTTTATTAATGTAACATTTTAAGTTAATAGTTTGATTTACCTTAAATTGGTGAAATATGAAATTTCATAAAACCATTCCGCTAGAAGTACTATTCGAAAACTTTCCAATCTTTGAAAACATTTACCGTTGCCAAACTCTTTGTACCGAAAATGATAATTTATTGAAATACCATCAATCAATGATTGTGTTCAAAATGTTAAATTACTACCTCCGTAACTAAATTAACTTAATTAAATTTTAAATCAATTAATCAATCTGAATAACCACGTACTTACCCTGGATATACATATTTATTCACGTACTATGAATGTATATTATGTGCATATTATATTCAAGGAGTATAGCTACATTTATATGCTATTATATAAATTATATACCGGGGTGTTCATAGTAAAATTT